>CM030359.1:221367522-221507522 GCA_017893485.1 Hemerocallis citrina
ACCCTTGCCTCTTTAATTCTGCATGTTATCTCTGCTATCATCTTCTCCTCTCTTTGGAAATGATGCAAAGCTTGGGGCAGCGGCGGGGGCGTTGGAGGGGGGCCAGCGGCCCGTGACGCGGTAGGCGGTGGTGGTGCGGTAGGCAGTGGGTTTGCGTCAGGTGGAAGGCGGTGGTGCACAAGCAGCAGATGCATCAAAAGGTGGGGAATCTCTCATCTTTGCATTTGATGAACTTGTCTCTTAGTCTTTATGGGTTATTTGTAGATTAATTTGGGTTTTAATTGTAGAACTATTCTTAATTGTTAATTATTCTTAATGGTTGTAGTATCCTTCAATTTAGGATTGAATTTGGGATTGTTATTAGGGTTGAGTTAGGATTCTGATTTGTTGCAATTAGGAATTTGGGATTGTAATTCTGATTCCAACTTAGGAATTTGGAGTTTGTTGTAGGGGTTCCGAGTAAGGAATTTGGAATTTGGGCAATTAACTTTGCGATTGAAATTGAAATATAGATTGAACACATTATACTAGCTTTGTACTTCATACATTAGAAACTGGCAAATTCATGTAAATTAAACATACATACAATGCATACATAACTAAAGTTAATTGCAATTACAAACTAATTTTTTACACTTTCCGTAGACTTGAGTAAATTTTGCAATTAATTTAGTATACAAGTACATGCTGCATTTCTTCTCTACGGGTAGGAAGGACAACTGACTCTGCCTATTTTTGAATGAATAAGTAGCAGTTATCCCCCTTGCATACACTTTCGTTCACCACCATTAGACAGAGGCAACAATTCTCTGTTTCGGGGGTTGGATAAGTAGCGGGTGTAACATTATATTTAAAGTACTTAACAACTTCTTGACACGCACTCCTCATATTCATGCTATTTGTTACATGTTTGTGAGGTGTTCATGCCAAGAAGTTGAAAAGTTGCATAAATATATTGTGACACCCACTATTATTCCATCATCCGAAATCAGAGAATTTATGCACTCTGTGTAATGGTGGTGAATGAATGTATATGAAGGGAGGAGAATAGCTATTTCTACATTCAAAAAAAAATTCCAAAAAAGTGCAAAGAAAAGAGACAGAGTCGGTACTCTTCCCTACCCATTGAGGGAAACCCAGCATGTACTTTTATGCTAACATAGACATGCATCTGTCTCCCTCCTTAAACTCATATTTCAACATCTTCTTTCTTTTCTTCTTGCTTTCTTTCCTTCATCTTCTGTCTTCTTTTTTTCTTCATCTTCATTTACTTTCCTATTTCTTTTTTTTTCTTCATATTCTTCAAAAAAAAATTGTTCAGCTTCTTTGATTTCTTTACTTCATCTTCTTTCTTTTCTTTGTTACTATCATGTTCAATAGAAACATGATGAAGAAGACACTCCTTGAAAGCAGTTTATATAGTAGCAAGGAGACTAGACAATGAAGAAGACACTCCTTGATGAATTAATTGTTCATTAATGCATCTACTCCATAAACAACAAACCTACCAATGTTTCACAAATATAAAAGTCAAAAGCATTGATACACTTCTCAAAATTCAGATTCGGCATAAGCAAAATAACAGAAACAACAGCAGCAACAATAATCAAAAGCAGCAACAACAGCAAAATCAGAAACAGCAGCAGCAACAATAATCAAAAGCAGCAACAAAAGGAAAATCAAAAACAGCAGCAGCAGTAATAATCAAAAGCAGCAACAAAAGCAAAATCAGAAACAGCAGCAGCAGCAATAGCAAAATCAGAAGAAGCAACAGCGAAAAACACAATCACCAGCAGCAGTTATTGTAACCCCTATTTTGGTTCTTATTGTATTTTTATTTCTTTTCTTGATTATTGTATCCAAATTCTTTTATTATATATATATTTTTTGCTTTTCTTGTGCTCTTTATTTTCTCTTGTTCGTTCTATACTCTTTTGGTTGAAATTTTGCTATTCTTGATTCATCGCAAAATTTCTCTCTTCCTATTTTGAGTTTGATTTGTTCCGCTTTATATTCATCTCATTGTTTTATGCTTGTTCGTCTCTTTTTGGAGCCAAAACCGATACCCAAAATCCACTAAACCACAATCCAAAACCCTAGTTTCTAATCTCCTATAAATACCATCAGTAAACCCTAATTTTATATTACCCCTCTCTCTCCTTCGCCGTTCTCTCTCCCCGACCCTCATCTTCTTCTCTATTTTGTTTTCACCCAACTGAAACCGAGACCCATCTTCCGTTGCCGACCACCTCGTCACCTCCGGCAACCTTCCTCATCCACCATTGTCCTCGTCATTGTTCCCTCATCGCCCTCCGATCATCTTCCCCGTCATCGTCATCCACTGCCCAAACCCATCTCACCGAACCACCTTTGCTCCATCGCCGAACCCCCCCATCCTCGCCTTTGACACCGTGGTCCCCTCTGTGCACCCCCTTCTTCCACCGTAGATCCCCTAGCATCGTCGCCGTCCAAGCCCGTTCATTCCCCCGTTGGCATCTTCCCTTGTTTCCGAGCGAAAGCAAAGGTTTGCTCTCATTTTCGCCACTGTTGCCGTCGCTCCCTGACCGCAGTGCCACCATCGTCAGTGCCACCGCCTTGCATGGTGTCATCGCCTTCGTCCTGAGCATCGCCGTAGTCTCCCGCTCTCTCTCTCTCTCTCTGTCGAAGGGAAGAAGGAGACGAAGTGTGATTGGTCCGTTTCGGTGTTCGGTGTTTTCGGCACAGTGGATCTGGGGTTGCCGTTTGCTATTTTTCCCCTGATCCGGTGTGGGTTGCTCTTGCTGTTTGGTTGCTGTTTTGGGGTTTTGCTGCTTGGTGTTTTGCACGTGTCTCACTGTGCTTTGGTTTGTCACCCGGGATTCTAATCTCGTTATTCTATATTGTTTGAATCTACTAATTAACAGGCAAGTCTCTTCTTGAACTAGTATTTTATTTTGTTCAAGATTTCATTTGATCTCTGCAAGTAAATCCCATCCTTTTCTTATCATATTGTATTTGACAATTCGGTTAAGTCTATTGACGGTTTACACGAGCTAACCCGACATATTCTTAACATCATGCCGCTCTCTTTGATCTAAAACCTACTCTATGTTGTATCTTTCATATGCATAATTACATGAAAATAACTAGATCCATGCTATAGACTTGTTGATGTATTGAACTTGTTAGACTGAATTTGATTGATTACCATGCCTGTGATATTGCATCTAAGGAACTAAAATTTTTCATGTTAAACATCTATTAACACTTGGATCATTAATTTGCATGAAAAATATGATTGTATAATTTAATTGTTGCATATTCATGTTAAAATAAATTCTGGACTGATGTGTGTTTCATTTTGAATCAGATTTTCAACCATGTTGCTGTCATATTTTGAAATCACTTTCTGAACATGAAACTTAGCCTCAGATATCTAGTTTACTACCTTTTGTGCGGATTTGAATTCCGATGTGTAATCTGTTAGATATCATCATTTTAGTACAGCTATGTCAGAACTTTCAGAACCCTAAATGCATGCGTATCTTGCTGTTCTATAATTTATTTATCCATGTTAACAGTAAAATAAAAATCTAAAATAAATTAGGCTGAACCTTGACATGTGTAGGAACCACCCAGAATTTTTATAGATTTATTTGATGAGTTTTATGATCCGAAACAAATAGGTGAATACAGATTACATCATGCTGCCTGAACATAAAATCTGAATAGAATAGAGTGTTCACCCTAGTTTCTGTATCTTTTATGTGCCTTATATATATTTGCTGGAATTGGGTGGAAGTCTAGTTTTTAGAACTTTCGACAGATCCAGATTTGCTTTCCTGTAGTAGCTTTAATCCATATTTTAGTACAGGAAGGTCATGCTATCCTGATTATGTAAATTGTATGTAATTGACTTGTTTGCTTCATGCTTTGTCTGTAACGTATAGTCACACTTAGTATCATACAACATTGATACCTTCTTGCATGCTCACATAGGATGAAATAAAATGATAACAAGCTGGGGTATTATGGAATGACTTGGTAGTGAACAATCAGAAACTATACTCGGTCGGGCCCTACTAATCTGACCTGTACTATATGGTCATAAAACCCTGCCTGATAAACATTGACACTGAACATTAAACACCAATTACTGGGCCGAGTACACGAACCGTGAATTCACCATCAGTCTAAAATGTTCACTGTGTGCTTGTGCCGTATCTGTAGTATGGGGATGCAGTAGTTAGTGTACTAGATAGGTTAATAAAATGATTAATAACCTATATTTATCATCTTATGCTTGATCCTGTATATAACTAATTAAACATAGACCTTTGATACTATTGCCTGCTCTTTGCTTTGTTATTTGACTTTGATCATATCCCTTTCCTTTGATATATCATGTTTCCTTTATCCTTTGTTTTCCTCTACTTGTTGTCCACGACTTGCTCTAAGGACACTCTTTTCCTTCTTTTTAGATCAAGTATATACTGGTACTGAAGGATCTATACCAGAAGGAATTGGTGAGCAACGATTCTAGAAATGGAGCTGATTCTCGCTGCTTAATTTACTTTCTTGCTAGTTTATTGTTTTGAACATTGTTATGACTTGTACTTTGTTTTGGGCTTATGTTCCTGAAGTTTGTTTTACCCAGATGTTGGATTTTTCTTGTGTTGGATATTATTATTATTGGATTATTTCATTTATTATTGAAGTTATCTTGATTCATGTGATTATTTCTTCCTGCGTGGTTGTGTTTGTTGTTTCATATTGTTGAGTTAGTCTGGTACAGCTTATGGATGGTGTTTACATCATTCACTGGGCCTACGTTACGTACTCGTATTCTGTACTTTGGGAAGCGGGGCGTGATAGGTTTCTATGGAATCAGAGCCCCAGGTTTGAGTAATATATCAGTCAAACATGACTATCTTTATGAAGTTTGGCTTTGATTGATATATTAGTCGAGTTTGGTTCTAGCCGGGTTAACTCAAAAATGTGTACACCACGATGATCACATGAATGCATGTATAATAACCAACATATCATCTGGATACTGACCATCTTTGCTCATGTTTTAGGCTATGGCTCGTGGGAATTCTTCTTCTTCTCGCCTGAGGGATGAGCAACCGGACAACGCTGCAATTCTCTAGATGATTCAGCAGATGATGGCTCTTCAATAGGAGCATAATGAGATGATGAGGGCCACTTTGGCGGTCAATGGACCTGCCGCTGGACCTGCACCTGGGCCTCTACCACCTAAGCCTGGTACAGTAGCGGATTTCATGAGGCTGCACTCGGATAAGTTTTTTGGTACCGAGACATCGTTAGAGGCCGAGCAATGGCTTATCCGGACGGAGCAACTGCTGATCGCCGCTCGTGTTGCCTAGGCGAATCGTGTGGATGTGGTTCGCATCCAATTGGTGGATCTTGCTCACATTTGGTGGAAGTTGAATCCGAAAGGATGGTGCAACCCATCGAGTGGGCCACTTTCTCTGAGAGCTTCATGGCAAAGTTCTTTCCCAGTGTTACTAAGGTAGAGATGGAACAACAATTTGTTTTCCTAACTTAGGTCAGCTAGATAATGTTCTTAAATGTCATTGTTGTTGCCTACTTCACATGTGACAGTATTAATTTGAGCATTGTCTTCATCAGGGAAACCGTTCCGTGGACGAGTATGCTGTAGAGTTTACTCAGCTCAGTCGCTTTGCTCCTGCCCTCGTAGCCACTGATGGAGATCGGGCTCGCAGATTTCAGTCGAGCTTGAGTTTTCCCATCCAGGACCATTTGGTTACTCTTCAGCTTCGTGCCTATGTCAATGTTCTGGATGCTGCTCAAATTTAGGAGCAGACCCTCAGCAGATCTGGTGTTCCCCAGCGGGCTGTTTCACACCCTGTTGTAGCCTGGCCTACCGGAGGACCTATTCGGAAGACAGTTCCACCTCCTCCTATGAGGGCACAGTCATACGCACCTGTTGTTCCCAGGACTGTCGAGACTTGTGGCTATTGTCATAAGGTTGAGCATTCACAGTAGGACTGTAGGGTAGCTAATCGACTATGCCTTGCTTATGGCAGCAGTGATCATATGATTCGGGACTGCCCGAGGAGTAGGGCAGCTATTCAGGATAGAGGTACCGTTCAGCAAGGAGCACTGGTTCATGGTCAGACTAGACCGCCTCTTCCCCCGCAGAGGCAGACCTTTGAGTAGAGGCGTGTGACTCCCAGAGGAGGTCAGACTGGGAGTCGTGGTCAGGCTTATAACCTGACAGCTAAGGAAGCGGAGGTTGTTGTTGGAGTGGTTGCAGGTATATCATCAGTAGTTGTACTTTCTTTTTTTTGTTTTCTGCATGTTATTTATTTTTCCTTCATTGTACAATTGCTTGTAACCCCTGTTTTTTCATTTTTATGTATTTTGAGTGTATTGTCTTTTCCTTGTATTTGATTCAGCTTGTATCTCTCTTTGGACTGTATATTGGATTTTATTTTCAATATATTCATTTTATTATTTTTTTGGACTCTTTTATTTGAATTCTTGATTCTTTGTCTGTCTTTTTGTTTTGTTCCAGTAGATTGAGCTATTATTGTGATCCTCTTTCTTTTAATTGTTCCTACCCTATATTATTTTTTTCTAGTATTTTGTTCTTGCTATATCTTGATTTTTGGATCTTACCATACCCTATTTATTATCCATTGACCACTTAAATAACCAATACCCATTACAAAAAATCCTATTCATTTATAATACCCAGCTATACTCATGTATTAATTTCCCTTAACCTTTTTTTTAAAAACCCACCAGCCCCTGACTACCCACCCGAAACCCATGCATACCCGAAACCCAACTATCCACTCAGACCCGTTAGCCTGTGACGCATCCACCCTCTGCTTCATCCCCAAACCCTAAAACCCTTGAACCCATATATATATATATATATATATATATATATATATATATATATATATATATATATATAGGGTAAAAGGGATATGAGCAACTTGCTCATTTAGTAAATGAGCAATTGATTATGTGGCATGCATGTGATACATTGGACAACTAACCCTTTTAAGGCTTTTCCAATCACATGTATGCCACATCATCAATTGCTTATTTAGGAAATGAGCAAGTTGCTCATACCCTTTTTTCCCATATATATATATATATATATATATATATATATATATATATATTGTGCACCCATGCAGCCGCTTCCCCATCCTCTAGCCGCCACCTCCATCCCGAACCCTAGCTTCCCGTTCTCTCTCTCTCTCTCACCCTGCACCTCTCCCGAGTTCCTTTCCCCGTGCCTCTCCACTGCATCATAGAACCCCCTCTTCATCCGATGTGTTTCCTCCCGCCGAGCAGCACCACACGCCCAGTGCATCTGTCACTCCCCGCTTCCCAAAACACGGGAATACAAGCACGTAACGTAGGCCCAGCAATTGATTATACATCATCCATAAGTTGTACTAGTCTAACTCAACAATATACAAGAGAAACAACCACATAGGCAAAGAATATAATCACATAAATAATGAATAAACTCAAAGATAATCATGAAATAAATTCACCAAATAATAATCCAACATCTGGGATAAAAACAACTTCGGATCATAAAGCCCAAGAATACAAGGTATGATAAAAAGAATTTTAATAAGCAAATAAGAAAAGATAGCTAAGTAGTATAATAGTCCAGCTCCAATCTTCAGAGAGTTTGCTTACCAAGTTCTTCTTGTAGTGCTCCTTCGGTACCTGTTAATATTGGATCTAAAAAGAAAGAAAAGAGTGCTCTTAGAGCAAGTCGTGGGTGGCAAGTAGAGAAAAACAGAGGATAAAGAAAAGCATGAATATCAAAGAATAAGGACATAGTCAAAGACAAAGAACAAAACAAAGAGCAGGCAATAGTATCAAAGGTCTACAGTAAATCATGCATGTAATGCGGAATGTCAGGATCTGGTAGGAAATGCAGGTTATTAGTCATTTTATTAATCTAGTGCACGTACTACTGCATCCCATTCCACAGGTTTCGCACCACACACAGTGAACGTTTTAGACAGATGGTAAATTCTCGGTCCGTGTACTTGGCCTAGTAATCAGTATTTCATGTTCGAGGACAGTAAATTATCAGGCAGTATTTTATGTTCAGGTCAGGCAGTGTTTTATGGCCATCAGTACAGGACAGTACAGGTCAGGCAGTGGGGCCCGACTGAGTACAGTTTTCAGATCGTTCACTACCAAGTCTACCCATGGTACCCCGGCTTTTTATTAGTTTGTTTTCATCCTATATGAGCATGCAAGAGAGTGTCATTTTTTTTTCATTACTATGTGTGTCTAATTCTAAGCATTACAAACAAAGCATGAGGCAAACACATCATATAAACACATTTCACAAAATCAAGACAGCATGACCTTGTTGTACCAAAATATGGATTATGCTCACTACAAATTAGAAAATCTAAATCCGCTGGAAGATCTGGAAAATAGACTTCGACACGGTTCCAGCGAGTATAATTAAGGTATATAAAAGGTATAGGAACTAGAGTGAAAACTCTATTCTAATCATGTTTTAAGTTCTGGCAGCATACAGTAGGTTGTGTTCAACTATTTATTTTAGAACAGAGAACTCATTAATAAAATCTATAAAAATTCTGGACGATACATATACATGTCTAGGTCCAGCCTAAATTATTTCAGATTTTTTTTTGTACTATTAACAGGGTCAAATAAAATATAGAACAACAAAGTACGCATGAAATTATGAGTCTGAAATTACTAACACAGTTGTAGAAAGTGATGATAACTAACAGATGACAAATAGGAATTTAAATCCAGACCAGGAAAAAATTATCTAGACATCAAGGACTACATTTTATGTTTAGTAAGTTCTTTCAAATTATGTCATTAGTATGGTTAAAAAATCTAATTCAAAGTGAATCATACAACAATCCAGAAATTGTCTTAGCATGAATGGACAAATAAATAAATTATATGATCACATAAAGCATGCAAATTAGTAATCAAGTGAATCCTAGGTGTCAACATAAAATTTCTAAGGTTCAAGGTACATTTATTACAGTCATATTGTCAATTCATCAATTAAAATCGATCCAGTACATTCAATTTAATATGTCCATTTCATCAAGCAGTTCTAAGCATAAATCTAGTTATTTAATTGTGCATATGCATGAACATTGGGGACTGGGTTTAAGATCAAAGAGATAGCACGATATTAAGAGTATGTTGGGTTGGCTCATGTAAGCCATCGATAATCTTAACGGAATTGTCAAAAGTCGATTTTTGATAACAAAATGGACAGATCTACTTGCATGAGATCAAATAATCTTGAACACAAACAATAAAAAGGGTTCAAGAAGAGACTTGCCTATTATTGTAGATATAATTAAATAGGAATAACAGGATCAGAATCCCGGGCGAAATCTCCCAAAAACACGTGCGAAGAAACAACACAGATCGGCAAAATTCCAAGAGAAAATCCCACACTGGATCGGGACAAAACACAGAACACCGAAACTAGATCTGGTGCACATAGAACACGAAACACCAAATCAGCCCAATAGGATCTCTACCTCACACCGGATCCGATCCAGAACAGGGGACAGCAAGAGTGATCTGGCATGGCCGAACACGGAACAGCAGATCCGACCAATCGCTGGTCGTCTTCTACCGTCGATAAGGAGAGAGAGCACGGCGAGACTGGAGATGACCTTGGGACGATGGCGACGACTGCGGTAAGGTCGACGATGACCACGACAGAGGCGGCGGCTGGTCGGGAAGAGACGCAACGTCGGCTTCGACGGTAGCTCTATTTTTGCACTGAAACAGAGGAGGCGGCGCGACTGGGCTTTGAAGGCGCTAGAGATGGCAATGGGGAGGAGATGGGCGGCGGTGGAAGATCAAGGCGGTCAGAGGTTGGGCAAATGGGTTAATGGCGAAGAACGGGAGAGGCGATGGCTTGGTGGATGGGTAACTGGGTTCGGTTCGAGTGGGAGACTGGGCGAGGACGGGGACAAGGTGAGGTTGATGAGGATAGGACGAGGGTGAGGGGATGCAGGATAGGGGATGGGTTCAGAGTGGCGATCGGAGGGGAACGGAAGGTTGGGTTTCGGTTGGATGGAAACAGGGACGGGGGAGAGACGTCAGGGGTAAGCACAGTAGACTGGTGGGGGGAGGGGCTTCACTGTAACTAGGGTTAGGGGAAAATACGGCTTGGGTAAATAATAGGGTTAGGGTTAATGATAGAAGATTAGTATATATATATAGGGGAAAGATGAGATATTGGGTATTGGGTATTTGGGTATAAATCCAATAAATAAAAATACATTATATATGAATATAAAGATCAATATAACCCAAATATAAAAGAATGAGATATCCGATAAAATATGATTCATAACAAAATACAGTTTGTACCATGTAAATTATTTGAAATAATTATAAACACAATTATTAAATAAGAATTGATTTGTTTCAATAATCAATAATAACAACAAATATTTATAGTAACAATAAGAATAGAAATAACCATGGAAATAAAAATAATAATACTAATAATGACATTAATAATAAAATGACAATAAGAATAAAAATACTAATAAATAATACTAGCACTTATCAGAATATGAGAATACGAGCACGTAACGTAGGCCCAGCGAATGATTATCCATCATCCATAAGTTGTACTAGTCTAATTCAACAATATACAAGAGAAACAACCACGCAGGTAAAGAATATAATCACATAAACAATGAATGAACTCAAAGATAATCATGAAATAAATTTACCAAATAATAATCCAACATCTGGGATAAAAACAACTTCGGGTCATAAAGCCCAAGAATACAAGGTATGATAAAAAGAATTTCAATAAGCAAATAAGAAAATATAGCTAAGTAGTCTAATAGTCCAGCTCCAATCTTCAGAGAGTTTGCTCACCAAGTTCTTCTTGTAGTGCTCCTTCGGTACCTGTTAATACTGGATCTAAAAAGAAAGAAAAGAGTGCCCTTAAAGCAAGTCGTGGGCGGCAAGTAGAGAAAAACATAGAATAAAGGAAAGCATAAATATCAATGAATAAGGACATGGCCAAAGACAAAGAACAAAACAAAGACCAGGCAATAGTATCAAAGGTATACAGTAAATCACGCATGTAATGCGGGATGTTAGGATCAGATAGGAAATGCAGGTTATTAGTCATTTTATTAGCCTATCTAGTGCACGTACTACTGCGTTCCATTCCACATGTTCCAGGCAACACACAGTGAACATTTTAGACTGGTGGTGAGTTCTCGGTCCGTGTACTCGGCCTAGTAATCAGTATTTCATGTTCGGCGACAGTAAATTATCAGGCAGTATTTTATGTTCAGGTCAGGCAGTGTTTTATGGCCATCAGTACAGGACAGTACAGGTCAGGAAGTAGGGTCCGACCGAGTACAGTTTCCGATCGTTCGCTACCAAGTCTACCCATGGTACCCCGGCATTTTATTAGTTTGTTTTCATCCTATGTGAACATGCAATAGGGTTTCAATGTTGTTCATTACCATGTGTGTCTAATTCTAAGTATTACAAACAAAGCTGAGGCAAACACATCATATAAACACATTTCACAAAATCAGGACAGCATGACCTTGCTGTACCAAAACATGGATTATGGTCATTACAAATTAGCAAATCTGAATCTATCGGAAGATCTGGAAAATAGAATTCCACACGGTTCCAACGAGTATAATTAAGGTATATAAAAGGTATATGAACTAGGGTGAAAACTCTATTTTAATCAGGTTTTAAGTTCAGGCAGCATGCAGTAGGTTGTGTTCAACTATTTATTTCAGATCAGAGAACTCATTAATAAAATCTATAAAAATTCTGGACGATACCTATACATGTCTAGGTCCAGCCTAAATTATTTCAGATTTTTCTTGTACTATTAACAGGGTCAAATAAAATATAGAACAACAAAGTAAAAATTATGAGTCTGAAATTACTAACATAGTTGTAGTAAAGTGATGATAACTAACAAATGACAAATTAGAATTTAAATCCAGACCATGAAAAAATTATCTAGACATCAATGGCTACATTTTATGTTTAGTAAGTTCTTTTAAATTATGTCATTAGCATGGTTAAAAAATCTAATTCAAAGAGAATCATACAACAGTCCAGAAATTGTCCTTAACATGAATGCGCAAATAAATAAATCATATGATCACATAAAGCATGAAAATTAGTAATCAAGTGAATCCTAGGTGTCAACATGCAATTTTCAAGGTTCAAGATACGTTTATTACAGTCATGGTGTCAATTCATCAATTAAAATCGATCCAGTACATTCAATTTAACATGTCCATTTTATCAAGCAGTTCTAAGCATAAATCTAGTTATTTAATTGTGCATATGCATGAACATTGGGGACTGGATTTAAGATCAAAGAGATAGCACGATGTTAATAGTATGTCGGGTTTGTTGATTCTTGATTTTGATGATTACAACACAATACAAAACATATTTGTGCTATGCTGTATATATATAATTGCAGGTTGTATCAGAAGATACACAAATGCCTCATTACTCTAAAGCTGAACAAATGATCAAGCACAGCCCCGGATAAAGACGATGGCTTCACTCAAGACTCAAGTCAAGACCAAAGTTTCAAATGTCATATAATTGTGTGTCTTGTAAAAAATGTAATACGTTTTCTATTTTTTGAGTCGTAGATTGATGTACAGCCTTGTCACACACACATACACTCACATATAACTTTTTATAACTGTGTGTTTACAAAATCCAAAGGTCGAATTAGCTTGAACTAGATCAGCTGTTGAGTACCAGTCGACAGCCATTTATACCAGTCGACTGAG
Source organism: Hemerocallis citrina (assembly GCA_017893485.1). Lineage (NCBI taxonomy): Eukaryota > Viridiplantae > Streptophyta > Magnoliopsida > Asparagales > Asphodelaceae > Hemerocallis > Hemerocallis citrina. Next base: position 221,380,371 of record CM030359.1, read on the forward strand.
TCTGTACAAAACTTCCTGATCTAATTCAAACTCTGACCAATCGACTCATAGTGGCAACCCAGTCTACTGTTCAAGTGCTTTTTGACCGTTTTCTGATTTCAAAAGCTGTTTTTCGAATTTAAAAGAGTTATCCGTTGTTTGTCCGTTGATCAAACGGTTATGGGTAACTGTCTTTAACTGCCAGGGACCCTAGTCTATAAGTATAGCCTAAGGTTCACCTTCAAAAGGTTCCCAAGCAATTTTTGAGAATAATTTTAAGATTTGTGCATTCAAGAGAGAAAAGCTTTTAAAACTCACTAAGTCTTGGTTCTCTGTCTTCAGTCCAGTATAACATTGAATTCATTTTGGACAGGATTTGGAAGTCAACCAATTAGCCACGTACTATATCACAATCACAACAAGGCTATAGGTTGATTGTAAATAATTTTATTGTTTTTCTTTTTCCTCTCGGTTAGAGAGTAGGACTCTAAGGTGTAGAGTCAGATTTTGTCACTCTTGGTGGAAGAGTGGGTTGCTTTCTCTGGTTGAGAGAAAGGACTACGGGTTAGACAAAGTTGTTGTCTGAACGCCATAGGGTATTCTTGTAATCTTTTTCAAGAATAGTGGAAAATCTCAAGTGGGTTGCTTGGGGACAGGATGTAGGTCAGGAGGACCGAACTAGGATACATCGTGTGCACTCTATGGTTGTATCTCTCTACTTGCATTTCCATTTTCTCAGTTTATAATTTTTACTGTGAAACTTGTCTGGACAGTCGACTGTGTATTCATATAAGTCGACTGGTCAAACACGTACTACTCTGAAATAATTTGTGTGACTAGTCGACTGTCTCATCCCTAAGTCGACTTTACAGACTTCTTTAAAATACTTTTCTTTTTGTAGTTTCAGTCGACTAGTCTATCTCTCAAGTCGACTGAACAGAAGAAATTCTCAATTCCGCATTTTAAATTTTTATAAACACTATTCACCCCCCCCCCCCTCTAGTGTTTCTTGCATTGCCTACAGGATCTAACAGGGTTAGCTTGTGTAAACCCTCGATAGTCTTAACGGAATTGTCAAAAACAGATTTTTGATAACAAAATGGATGGATCTACTTGCATGTGATCAAATAATCTTGAACACAAACAATAAAAATGGTTCAAGAAGAGACTTGCCTGTTATTGCAGATATAATTAAATAGGAATAACGAGATCAAAATCCCGGGCGAAATCTCCCAAAAATGCGTGCGAAGAAACAACAACAACAACAAAAATCCAAGAGTAAATCCCACACTGGATCGGGACAGAACACAGAACACCGAAACTGGATCTGGTGCGCACAGAACACGAAACACCAAATCAGCCCAATAGGATCTCTGCCTCACACCGGATCCGATCCAAAATAGGGGACAACAAGAGTGATCTGGCGTGGCCAATCACGGAACAGCGGATCTGACCAATCGCTGGTCGTCTTCTACCTTCGACGAGGAGAGAGAGCACGGTGAGACTGGCGACAACCTCGAGACCACGGTGACGACAGCGGCAAGGTTGACGATGATCACGGTGGCGGCTGGTCTGGAAGCGATGCAACATCGGCTTTCGGCAGCTCTGTTTTCGCACTGAAACAGAGGAGGCGGTGCGACTGGGCTTCGAAGGCACTAGAGATGCCGATGGGGAGGAGACGGGCGGCGGTGGAAGATCCAGGCGGTAAGAGGGCTTGGGCGAATGGGTTAATGGCGAAGAACGGGAGAGTCGACGGCTTGGTGGATGGGTAACTAGGTTCGGTTCGAGCGGGAGACTGGGCAAGGATGGGGAGAAAGTGAGGTTGATGAGGAGAGGACGAGGGTGAGGGGATGCAGGCGAGGGGATGGGTTCGGAGTGGCGATCGGAGGGGAACGGAAGGTTGGGTTTCGATTGGATGGACACAGGGAAGAGGAAGAAAAGGTTGGGGGTAAGCATAGTAGACGGGGGGGCTTCACAGTAACTAGGGTTAGGGGAAAAGACGGCTAAGGGTAAATAACAGGATTAGGGTTAATGATATATGATTAGTATATATATAGGGGAAAGATGAGATATTGGGTATTGGATATTTGGGTATAAATCCAATAAATAAAAATACATTATATATGAACATAAAGATCAATATAACCCAAATACAAAAGAATGAGATATCCGATAAAATATGATTCATAACAAAATAAAATTTGTACCATGTAAATTATTTGAAATAATTATAAAACCAATTATTAAATAAGAATTTATTTGTTTCAATAATCAATAATAAGAACAAATATTCATAGTAACAATAAGAATAGAAATAACCATGTAAATAAAAATAATAATACTAATAATAACATTAATAATAAAATGACAATAAGAATAAAAATACTAATAAATAATACTAGCAATTATCAGAGTAATATCAATATATAAAAAAATATGAATTTGTCAAAATAGTTCAAACAGAAACAATATCTTTGATTTGAGTTTAAAATTTAAATAGTTGATCAAGTAGAAATAGAGACAATGTTTATTCAAAATAATTACAACTATTGTTTAGGAAAAACTTTAACAATAAATTCAAAATGAATTTTACAATAACAAATTTATAAATATCAAAATACGGAACAATACCTAGGAAATACGTATTTGCGGAAATAGGGGTTACAGCGTCGCCCTGCTTCTCCCCTTCTCCTCCTACTGGTTGTGCGCCCCGCCTGCAGTCGGAGTCAACTCAGCAGCAACTGCAGCGAGTTCCCTCGCCGTGCTGTCGTTCCTCCCCCGCCGTTTACCTCTTATGGGCGTGGTTCGTAGATTGTGTATTTGGTTCGTCTGCTTTGCTGTTCGTAGGTTGTTCGCTTATTGAGTTCGTGTGCTTTTTTTGAGTTCGCGGGTTCGTAGTTGAGTTCGTTTGCTCGTTTTGGTTCATGGACTCGCAGTCATTCATTGAGTTCGTTGCCGGGAATCTGTTCCTGTTATTCTTGCTTGGAGTCATTTTTGTCGTCGGTTACGGCAAGTAACTTGTATTCTTTTCTTTGTGTAATACATGTACTAAATACCGCATGTAGTGTAGCTGGGTTCTAGAGACAATTTGTGTGTGAATCTCCTTGTTAATATTGTCTCTATAGTGATGATTTGACCATAGTTGCCTCACGACATACATGACATGATATAATCTAGGATTGACCACATTTTGTTGCATATATGCATGTCTCATGTAAAATCTTGTGCTCGTCCGTGTTATTCGTGGTAGACTTGTTGTGGACTTGTGAAATACCCTATAACATGTTCCTTGGACATCTAGTATACTCTATATCATGTTTGGTTGTGTTTTGGATGAGTTCTATGTGAACTAGTGGATTCTGTGTGTATGTGATATTTTCAGTTTTGCAGGATTTTTTATTTTGATCAGTATTTTAGACCCTATTAAGGTCAGTATTTAAAAATATTTTGTGATCATGAGCTGTAGAGAATTCTGTCTATTTTCCAACTCTTTTGACGGATCTCAGTTTCGATCTACGGTTTGTGAGTTATGTCTATTTTACTACAGTGGTGTCGAAAGGTTTCCAGATTTTGTTTTTTATGAATTCTGAAGAGTAATTTATTTTTATTCTGGTATTAAAATTATTATTTTGATCTGAAATTTTTCTCAGTACTTGTAGAACTGATTGGGATTAACCCAGAATTTTTGTGAATTTATTTGCTAAGTTTTACAATCCGTTTTATGTTTCCAAACAATTACTATACTAGCAGATTTTTCTTACTGTTCAGTAAAGAACTCGATTTTCGACCTATTTCTAATTGCTGTTTCTGAATTATTCCTGAATATGAAAGTTAGCCTACTGTACTATTTTATCATTCTTTTGACAGATTTGGATTTGGATTTATGGTTTGTGAGATATTGCTGTTTTTCGTACTACAGTGTTCATGATTGCAGATTTGCAAAACTGTCGTGTCTTGATGTTTTCTGATTTTACTTGACTACTCTATTTTTATTGAAAAATTATGAAACTTGATTTTCTGTTACTATACATATAGGGTAATACCCTAGATTTTTCGTGGATTTATTTAATGAGTTTTCATGCTGTTTTCCTGTTCTTAAATACGATCTTCTGATTTTTGGCTAAACGCATTTTCTGGTTTCGATTCAGTTTTGAGTTATGTTTTTGTGAAATACTATATGACTAATATATATTTGCTGGATTCGGTCGGGAGTCTATTTTCTAGACCTTTCGAAGGATTCAGATTTGCATATTTGTAGAAACGGGACTCCCTGTTTTAGTGCAGTACTATCTTACTGTCCTGAACTAGAAATCTCGTTGTTTTATCCTTTTATGTGTTATCTTTCACCCGTATATGTTTATCTTGCAACTCGAACTTGTTACATGATCATGACCTGTTATTCTTGATATGTTTTGCACACATACATGCCTATTTGACAATAATATTAAATAACCAAGTCGGGGTTTAAGGGAAAGATCTAATAGTGGATAATTCAGAAATATGTACTCGGAAGGGGATCCACTGATCCTACATGATTACTTGATACATGACACTTGACACGTGATTACTTGATACTTGCACGCAAGACACATGATTACTTGCCACTTGCACAACTTGACACGTGATACATGATACATGATACTTGGAGCTTGGAGCTCGATTACTTGATACTTGTCCATGAGTACACTACCCTCTATGGTCCACTATGAAATCTAAAGCGAAACTATTTGATGTAGCAACCATGTAGTAAAAACCGGGATGCTTGAAGTGCTACCTAGATAGTGATAACTACAAGACTTGATACATGACACTTGAACTTGATACATGCCTACATGATACATGATACTTGATACATGACACTTGCTACATGTTTACATGATACTTGTTCCACTTGACACTTATTACATGCTACTTGTACTTGTTTATCTTGCCATGTTAGTTCTTATATTTTGATATCATGCCTATTCCATGCTATTTGTTTATCTTTTTCCATGTACTTGTATCCTGCACTACAAGCGGCCCGTAACTTGCCTTGACGGGAGTTTATTTTTTTTTTCTATCCCTACAATTGTTAAGTTGCAGATTTTGGAGAACAGATACCCGATGATGTTGGTGATATGAGATATTAGTGCTGGATTTTGCCATTATTATTTCTTGTTGCTTGTTTTGAACAATTGTATTTTGTACTTGGATTTATTTTGTATTTGAGAAATGTGACCCAGGTTATTTGACTTATTTAGATCTGAATTATTTGAGATTAATATATTTTGTTTCAAGTATTCTTGTTGATATTTTGATTTATATGTGCATGCTTGGTTAATTCTTTTGCTTCCGACTCTGATTATTCTTGTGAAATGTTGTAAAGATTCTGAACAGCTTATGGATGATGAAAACCATTCGCTGGACTTTTGCCGCGTACCCGTATTCCGTATTCCCTTTTGGAAGCGGGGCGTGATATTGCTCGTGTATATATCCTGCTAGCACCTTATTCTTTTGTTTGATCTTTTTCTTCTAGGTGTGATTTTAGTCTTCTCTCTTGCAGCTCATGTTTTGTTTGATTCTGATGCTACCCACTCTTTCATTTCCTCACGTTTTGTCATTCAGCATGGTTTGACTAGCGATGCTATGCCCGCAGCTTGGGACATCACCACGAGTGGAATGTGTTTTGTGATATTAGATATGGGCCTTTGATTTTGGAGGGATTGAAGGAGAGCCACTTGATAGCTTTCTTTGTGTTTTATTATATATACTAGATTTTCCCGTGGGCACGTGCCTACGACACGTCTTCGAAACGATACTGCATATAAAAATCTTGTAAACAGTAAAACAACAATTATGTAGCTCAAGTTTGAATAGTAAAACAATAATTAGTTCTAATTAAAAGTCCATGTTTCCATTAGTATATGTTGAAAAATAATTATAAATGGGGGTGTAAAATCTAACTTCTTAGAACATTGAGTGTGGAAATTGATAAAATTTAACTGTTGATGAGATATTTGCTATTTTCAATGTAACATGAGTAATAAAAAATCCATAAAAAATCTGAAAATATAAATTTCTGAGTAAATAGAGAGAATGAGAGAGAGAGAGAGAGAGAGAGAGAGAGAGAGAGAGAGAGAGAGAGAGATAAATAAATAAGTTGTTTTTGGCGAATTATATTTGAGTTTTGGGGGAGAACTTTTGGGAGGAAAATTTGTTTTATGAGGTTAGATTTGGGCCTTTGATTTTGGAGGGATTGAAGGAGAGCCACTCGATAGCTTTCTTTGTATTTTATTTTATATATATATATATATATATATATATATATATATATATAATATTATAATGAGAGAAGACCATAGTGTCATTTGTCAATCTATCAACGTGTGCAACACACATGTATAACTATTATAAAAAAATGTCTTATGTTCAAATCCAGACTACTTCTAAATTTTTACTTTAAAAAAAAACTATATTTATTAAGACGTGCATCATACGTGAAAATCCCTAATCTCTAATAATAATAATAATAATAATAATAATAATAATAATAATAATACCTAATTATTATTATTATTATTATTATTATTATTATTATTATTATTATTATTATTATTATTATTATTATTATTATTATTATTATTATTGTTATTATTATTATATCTCTAATATTATAATGGGAGAATGCCTTAGTGTCATTTGTAAATCTATCAACGCGCACAACGCACGTGCATAACTATTATAAAGGATGTCTTAGGTTCAAACCCAGACTACGTATGCCTTAGTGTCATTTGTAAATCTATCAACGCGCACAACGCACGTGCATAACTATTATAAAGGATGTCTTAGGTTCAAACCCAGACTACGTCTGAATTTTTACTTTTAAAAAACTATATTTATTAAGACGTGCATTGCACGTGTAAATTACTAGTATATATATTAAGCAAAGCCCCATTTTGGCGGCTTTTTACTATCATGCCCTCATAGACATAAAAAACTAAAAAAATAATCTAGGGTTAATTTGGCCAAAATTTACCCCTGAACTCTACACAAACAGAGGTCACAAATATAAATTTCACTCGAACCAAACTCTCTCTCTCTCAAAAAACACCCCCTCCCGTCGATTCATCTCACTCTCTCTCAAAATCCCCACCACCTCTCTCTCTCCTTATCCCCCCCTCGTCGATTCCTCTTACTGCCGCTCCGCCCTCGTACCCTCCTCCCTTGCATCGCGCGATCACCGCGACCCCCCCGACTTCGCCAACAGCCGCTCTGCCCTCGAGGCCTCCTCCCTGGCATCGCGCGACCACCGCGACCCCCCCCCGACTTCACCAACAGCCGCTCCGCCTTCGAACCCTCCTCCCTCGCGTTGCGCGACCAACGCGCCCCCCTGACTTTGCCAACAGTCGCTCCGCCTGCCCTAGAGGCCTCCTTCCTTGCGTTGCACGACCACTGCGACCCCCCACCGACTTCGCCAACAGCCGCTCCCCCCTCGATCCGTTTCAGTCTAAACAAGATGCCAAGTAAGTGTTTGGTTTTTTATTTTTGTAGATATTTTTATAAAATTAATGTTGTGTTATTTTGTAATTTCTGGTATTTGATTGTGCACATTGTAATTTCTGGTCCAGTTACATATGATTCGCATCTTGACTGCATTAGATTTCATAACTGTGTATGAAGAAGTCATTGAGACGTTTCAACTAAGATGTTCATTGTTGTCACTAATGATGCATGCATCAGATGGACTTCTCTTTTTTTGATTTGGCTCACAAATGTGCATCATGGACTATTACATATCAATATAGATACAATATGCATAGTACACATGAGCTGCCAATTCAATATTAATACAACCACTTGGATATTCATGGGTTGAATGACATGCAAGAAAAGACATGCAAAAAAAAAGGAAAGACAGTCATAGCCTACAAGTCACATATAATACATTTGCGAGGAGAACAAATGTCTTTGTATATATCTAAGTCTCATGGGTTGACTCTACATATGTCTCTGTATATATCTAAGTTTCAACTTTATGATATGATGTAAAATCCTTTTTAGGTTCATGTGTTTTCTATTTTAATCTACAGCCCCTCGCCTTCCCGCCACCGTAGCCGTCGACTGTCCCTTGCTCTCCCTCCAAGATGTCATAGATTCTTAACAGCCAACAAGGTAAGATTTTTGGGGTTTTTTGTTTTAATTTGAGGTTTGGGGCTTTAATCGATTCAGGTTAGTCGATTTCTTTTTAAAGGGTTTTGTGCATACATAGACTTTTGATTAAGGGTTTTAGGAATCAACTCACACTATTTGTTTCTCATAAAAAATCTCTACTGAGAAGATGCAAAGAAATGCCCGTTTGAGAGATATTAGGAGACAAACAAAATATGCATCGCCATATCATGTAGTATCTGAAAATCAAGAAGGTATCCTCCCAAAACTACAATTCTTTTATAAATTAAAATCATCTTCTATGTTGTTCTTATTAATATGCACCTTTCAACAGTTCATCGTGGCAGACATAATTCGACGAGAGTTGTGCCTCGGGGTAGATTAAGTGATATAAGAAGGAAAACTAAACAAATCATGCTCCCAACAAATACAACTTCAGTTATCCTTAGCGAAGGTAAGGTCTTAAGTCTAAATGTTCGTATTCAGAAAATAATAGTAGACTTCTTTTATCGCTTCCAATGTAAATAAAAAAACCCACCCCTTTTCCCCTTTTGAATATGTGTAGGTCTACATCAAAATTTCACTCCTCCCATTGTTAACCGTACTTCGGCAAGGAGACGCCATAACTATGCTAGAAATTATGTTGACATAAACATGATGCCAGTACACATGTTACCAGAACCCAAAATCAACAAAAAATGTGGTGCTAAGTTGTTTTCATCGAAAACAAAAGAGATATGTTGTAAGAATGGAAAAATCTCACAGCCGCAACTTACAATGTCTATCGAATTGAAGATGCTATATACTAATCAGAGTGAGGAGGGGAAGCATTTCAGACATAACATTCGGACATACAATCATATGTTTGCCTTCACTTTGATGGGAGTTCATTACGATGCAAGTCTCGCAAATGGGTGTGATGAAATCCATACTTTTAGAGCCCAAGGGACGATATACCATATTATAGGAAGTCTACTACCTGTTGAACGCCCTAATTGGATAGGTAGTCTACAACCTGCTGAACCCTCTAGGCCAAGATATCTACAATTGTATATATATGATACTGAGCATGAAATTCAAAATAGAATGAGGGAAAATACTGGGATGCAGACACACATAGTTGAAAAACTAAAGACGATCTTAAATCACCATAACCCTTTCGTGCATCAATTTAGGTGATTGGCTATGAGAGAGGACTTACCAAATTGTATATTATTTCTTAAAGAACAATCCTTGGGAGGTCACCAGTACAATATTCCTACGGCATCTCAGGTTGCAGCAATTATAGTCGGAGGTGAAGATCTAACAAACGTCGGACCCCGAGAGACTATTGTGGAAACAATGGAAGGAAACTTACAGCTGATTCCAGACACGGTCGGCTATTATGATTCTCTCCAGTACCCACTTTTACTTCCATATGGGAACTATGGATGGGATGTCAACACCCATTGTTTAAATGGACATCAAGTTACCTACCGGGAATTTTATTCGTATATGCTTCAGGTAGTTTACTAATATGAACTATATATATTCCTCTTTGATACTATACAAATAAATAATGTTATTGTTACAATTACAGATTAGAGCAAATGATACATCAATACTACTTCGTGCGGGTAGAATACTACAACACTTTATTGTTGACACTTACGTGAAAATTGAGATGCAAAGGTTACGATTTTTGTGGGCCAATCAAAAAACTATTAGAGCAGAGCTATACCAAGGGTTACAAGATTTATTCAATGTCGGAGTACGAAATGTAGGTACGTAATTAGTAGATTGAAAAGCTTTATTATTTTTTCCTTTTCCGACTGTATTTTACAATGAATAGGAAGCTAATAGATAATACTTTTCCAATGTATTTATAGGTTCAGAAGAAAAATTATACTTCCCTCTTCGTATATTGGTAGCCCGAGAGACATGTATAATCGGTATCAAAATGCCATGGCTTTAGTTCAGAGGTATGGAAAACTGGATCTATTCATTACAATGACATGTAATCCATCATGGGATGAAATAACAAATGAATTGTTACCGGGACAAGACCCTCAAGACCGGCCTGACTTGACCGCAAGAGTTTTCAAAGCAAAGTTAGAAGAACTGAAAAAAGATATCTAAACCAGCGGAGTTTTAGGTTATGTTGTAGCTCATGTCCATGTAGTCGAGTTCCAAAAACGTGGATTGCCCCATGTTCATATGTTGGTCATTCTGAACGAACAAGACAAACTGAATAATCCTGACAAGTACGACCACATTGTACGGGCAGAGATTCCAGACCCAAATGTTGAACCTGAACTATATGAGATAGTAAAAAAGCATATGCTACATGAACCATGTGGTATAGTTAAACCAAATTCTCCTTGCATGAAAGAAAACAAGTGCAAAAAGGGATATGCGCGCCAATTTGCAGAGCACACGGTACAAGGAGATGATTCGTATCCATTATATAGAAGATGTGATAATGGGATTACTATAGAGAAACACGGCATCTCCTTGGATAATCGATGGGTGGTTCCATATAATCCTTGGCTCTTAAAAAAATATAATTATCATATCAATGTTGAAATATGCTCCAGTACCAAGGTCGTGAAATATTTATACAAGTACGTATACAAGGGACCAAACCGAATCTCTTTTCAGCTACGTAGAGAAACCGATTGAAGTGATGAGATCTCACAGTTTCTGGATGCACATTGGGTTTGCCCACAGAAAGCATTGTGGAGGACTATTAAGTTTCCAGTGCACAAAATATATCCAAGTGTGATAGCTCTTCACATCCATCTTCCAAATATTCAACAATTGACATATTATGTCGATCAACTACTTGATGATGTTCTCGATGATGTGCAAACTTCAAAGACAATGTTGACTGAGTTTTTTCAAAAGAATTCAGAAGATCGTGAAGCAAGAAATTTATTATATCGAGAATTTCCAGAAAAATATTGGTGGGTATCTGGAGAAAAAAATGGCAAAAGAGAGCAACTAAACAACGAGCTATCGGTAGACTTTACACGGTTCTGCCAAATGAAGGAGACCGATATTATTTGCGTACTGAATCATGTTAGGGGACCCGTCTCATTTGATGATGTTCTTACAGTAGATGGGGTGCCTTGCTCCACTTTTAAGGATCAGCTGAAAAGAGGGGGTTCTTAGAAAATGAAAATAGCGTACGAGAATGTTTAATAGAAGCGGCAAGTACACATATGCCATCAGCGCTCTGGAGATTGTTTACTACACTTTTGTTGTATTGTCAGCCTACTGGTATGCTGCAGTTGTGGATTGAGTTCCACCCATATATGATGGAAGATTACTCTTCAATGAGTACCGCAAATGTGAATTCAGGCATGAATCGTCTATTACGTGATCTAAACAGCATACTTCAACAGTATGGTAAATGTATTGCAGATTATGGTCTCCCTATGCCCACATTTGATGATTTTACAAGTGGATCTACACAACAAATGATTGAAGATGAGAGATCCATTATTGTTACGGATGATGATTTAAGATGTATAAATTTGTTGAATTCGGGCTAGAAGCATGCTTTTGATTTGATCATCGAGGCTGTTAATTCGAAAAAAAGATATGGTATTCTTCATTGATGGTCCAGGTGGTACTGGCAAGTCTTTTTTGTATAGAGCAGTATTGTCATACATTAGAAAAGAAGGACATATTGCATTAGCAACAACATCGTCCGGAATCGTAGCCACGATATTACCGGGGGGAAAAACTGCTCACTCTAGGTTCAAAATTCCTATTAAAATTGGGCCTACATCAACATGCAATATTAGTAAACAATCTGAGACAGCCGAGCTCTTACGAAGAAGTAGTGTTATACTTTGGGACGAGGCGACAATGGTACATCAGCATGCTTTTGAATCATTTGACAGAACCGTAAGAAATTTGACAGAAAAGGATGTCCCTTTTGGAGGTAAAATCATTATACTTGGAGGTGATTTTAGACAAGTGCTACCAGTAGTACAGAGGGGTACAAAATCGCAAACTGTAGATGCGTGTATTTTCAAGTCTGCAATTTGGGAAAGTGTAAATATTATCCATCTTACAGAAAACATGTGATCAAGAACTGATCCTAACTTCATAAGCATTTTCAAAGATATCAGAGACGGGGCAGCGACTACATATGAAAATGAAATGGTAAGAATTTTGGATGAAATAGTTATACCATGGACAGGTGACGATACCATAACTCATTTAGTCAACACTATTTATCCAAATATTTGTGAGAATGCGGAGGACAAGAGCTACATGGTAGAAAGAGCTATAATGGCACCAACCAATGAGTCCGTGGATAGTATAAACAACACTGTCATCAATATTTTTCCCGGTGATTGTAAACTAAATTAGTTTTAATCTCTACTATGTAAAGGCTTGACTATTTATAAAAAAAAAGAATTTCCTATGTATCCATCTCTACTAACATAAATTTGAACTATACCATTGTCAGATGATGGGAAAGTATATTATTTTGTCGACTGCGTAGAGGATGATGAGAGGAATCTATACCAACAAGAATTTTTGAATAAGATTTCTCCAGGAGGATTGCCACCACATAAGCTAATTTTGAAATATGGGGCACCAATAATTCTTCTTCGAAATATTGATCCAAAAGCAAGTCTTTGCAACGGGACAAGATTATTCTGTCAAGGTTTATATCAGTACTTGATCGATGCAGAAATTGTTACTGGAATTTCAGCAGGAACATGAGTTTTCCTTCCTAGAATACCACTAAAACCTTCGGAAAGCATAAGCATGTCGTTCAAACTCATTAGAAACCAATTCCCTGTGAGTCTGTGTTTCGCTATGACCATAAATAAAGCAACGGGATAAACTATACCGTTCGCAGGGATTTATCTAAAAGATCATGTTTTCAATCATGGGCAACTTTACGTAGCTTTGTCAAGAGAGTTTCAATGAACTCTACCAAGATAGCTATTCGTGAAGGGTAATTGTCCGGGCAAGATGGAACATACACAAGAAATGTTGTCTACAAAGAAGTGTTATTCAATTAGAAAACTCAGTTGTAGTTTTGTTTTGGTTGGTACTACATACTCTTCTATGCACTTTTACCTTTCTTTATGGATTTGGATTTCTTGGGCAATATTTTCGATGGAATTCAAGTATGCTTAGAACCTTAATTTACTTGATATTGTTGTCAAATTTCAGCATATTCGTTCCATTTGATTTGAAAGCTTTTTACTGTCATGTCGTCGACTCTGGAACTCTTTGGTAGGTGAACAAACACAATCAATGGTTTTTTTGTCACCTATACCACTTTTCATATGGTTAATTCATTGAATTTTGTTGCCCTCAAGTTAGTGATTATAACACATCAGTAGGTACGTAAACACAAACAGATACTATTTGTTCATTGCACATTTATATTCTTTATATCATTGAACATACACATATATGGTTTGTTCATCACGAACACTGGAAATTTTCTATGCTATTTGTATGTGCATTGATCATATGTGAGAATGTCTATACTATTTGTGTCATCCATTACAGCTTCTTGAAGATGTATCTTACAGACTTAACATATTGCATCATCACTGTGTTCTACTTGATGGTTGTCATTTTTCTTTCTGTTCTCAAATACTTACAAGTTCAATGTTATCAAATCATGAATTTTTTTGAAAGAGATCGGCATGTAGCAGTTAGCATGAGTGCATGACTTCTAGAATTTCTTATAACCCTGCAGTACGAGTGTGACTAATCACATTCGTTGCACGTTCACCGGATGTATTATGTATTGAGATAAAACAGACAACATTCTTTGCACTTGCTATATAGCCTTCGAGCCATTTTAAGCATACTAGAATTATTGACCAATATTGTTGTGCTAATTGTACTCTCCTCTTTTTTATACAGGTATGTGCTTAGTGATAAAAAAGATACGGCTAAATTTCAATGTATACCATTCACTTGAATATATACATTAATTCTTGATTATTTGTTGTCCCATATATAGCATACTATTCTCCAGATTTCAGTATTAGTTCCTCACAAAGTGTTAGATCTATAGAAGCTAAACAAGAAAAAAAAAGTTAAATCAATTATTTTTTTCTCCCTAATTTCATGTATTAAGCATTATTTCGATTGTTGTTGATAAATTCTGATTTTAAATCCAGGTATTGGCTGGTGGAGCATTTGGAATGGCGATCAAACATCATAATTTCTCGCAGCCACTCCACTTTCAATCTTGCGATGCTGCCCAATGTTATTGTAACATACTAATTTCTCAAATTTTCAATCAGTTTATTATTTTTATTGTTATTAAATCAAGTTTTATGTGTGTCAATCAACCAATTTGCATTTCAATTTTTATGAACACTTTGATTTCTATTCTTTGACTTTGTATGCTTCACAGATTCATGAAAATGGATATACAGAGCAATGATAGAAAAACTCAAAAATACCACTTTCCATTCTCTAAGTATCTTAAATTAGTGTCTTCTAATTTTTGTTGAAGAATTTTATTTAGTTGCAATATTTTATGGAGAGAGAAAATTCCTTCATTATAATTTAGAGAAACGACACACATAAAGTGAAACAAATATTATGTAGTCATTTCCGTGTGAATTTCATTGGCAACTTTTGTGGACATCAAGTTTGCATATTTAATGCCAAACGTAAAAAACTACAGCACATTCACATGGCTCAATTATTTTTGATGCCTTGCATTTGTAGAGATTTTAAGATTTTGAGTTATTACGAATAGTCACCCACTGTCATAGGCTATTTAGTATACATGTTTTCCTCACTCAAACTAATTTAATCAAGGAATTTTTGTAGCTATAATACTTTTCCTCACTCAAATTGTTCTTATAGTCCTCACTCAAACTGTCCTTTTTTTATAATGAAGCAGAAGAAGGAATGCAGAGAAACTGGATTGAATTGGGATGACTACAGGCAAATCCAAGCACAATGTGTTTATCCTAAATGGCCTACCGCGTTCTACATGCAGGTAGTTGCCTTAGCCAAGCTCGACATGCATAATGATGCAGGCGACATGCTGAACGAAGCAGCTGGACTGGAAAAGTGGTAGAAAATTGAGATAACTTTTCCGATACAGAAAATGAATGATTATTCAAATTCAATTAAATACTCATGTTTCCTTTTTATGTTTATAAGTGTTTTCCTTTAAAATTGCAATTTTTCCCAGTTCAGGGAACATTTGGCAGATGAAATATTTTTAGAATATTCGATACTTGATGCAAATGATTTTTTCCTCGCTAAATATATACACTGAATGGTTACTCTGTGTGTATATAACAGAAATAGGAGGCTATGAGCTATTGCTATTTCATTCATGTTCATGGTTATGCAGTACATATACAAATAACTGGAGATCTGAGGATAAATTAGAAACTGCCTCCTACTGTTTTATTCAATCTAAGTGGAAGGATTCTGATATCTTATAGTTACAGTTGCTGTGTCAATCACTTACTCTTCATTATACCAATTTTCTGACCATCTTTATTAATTTTGTATGGTGAATAAATTGAATTAATTCATGTTACTCAATTTTTTATTCTCTTGAAATATAAATGACTAAAAGAATGGTCGAATTCAACATCCAGTGTTCTATCTTGAGTTTAGTGCTGTACTCGAAGATTTGTGACCAGGACGATTTATCTTAGATGTAAAAGTGAATGTTTTTCACTTCTTTGTACTTTTAGATTAGGTGTTATATTTTGAGATTCAACATGTAATTATATATGAGAAATGGTGGGTTTTTTTCTTCTCTAGGATGGTGAACTCTTTCTTGCAGTCAAACTGTTACCACAGCCCAACAATGGGAAATTGAAGCACGCCAAGTCGGTGATAGTCTCGACAATCCTTTGTTATTGGAGCAAGTACAATTTGAGACTTATTTCATTTATTTTTTATGAAAGGAATGTGAATAATTTCATTTGAATGGTTACTATGTGTATGAGCAGGAAATGCTATCAGATCTGTCTAAACAAGTGAAGCTTGGGTTTGTCAGTGATTTTAGACAAGTGCTACCTGTACTAGTAGTACAGAAGGGTACAAAATCGCAAACTGTAGATATGTGTATTATCAAGTCTGCAATTTGGGAAAGTGTAAATATTATCCATCTTACAGAAAATATGTGATCAAGAACTGATCCTAACTTCACAAGAATTTTGAAAGATATCGGAGACGGGGCAGCGACTACATATGAAAATGAAATGATAAGAATTCCGGATGAAATGGTTATACAATGGATAGGTGACGATACCATAACTTATTTAGTCAACACTATTTATCCAAATCTTTGTGAGAATGCGAATGACAAGAGCTACATGGTGGAAAGAGCTCTAATGACACCAACCAATGAGTCCATGGATAGTATAAACAACACCGCCAACAATACTTTTCCAGGTAATTATAAGCTAAATTAGTTTGTACAGGCTTTACTATTTATAAAAAAAATTAAGAATTTCCTATGAATTAGAAATTAGAAACTGCCTCCTCCTGCTACATTGCACGTGCATTCTCTAAGTATCTTAAATTAGTGTCCTCTAATTTTTGTTGAAAATTTTGATTTAGTTGCAATATTTTATGGAGAGAGAAAATTCCTTCATTATAATTTAGAGAAACGACACACATAAAGTGAAACAAATATTATGTAGTCATTTCTATGTGAATTTCATTGGCTGCTTTTGTGGACATCAAGTTTGCATATTTAATGCCAAACGTAAAAAAACTACAGCACATTCACATGGCTCAATTATTTTTGATGCCTTGCATTTGTAGAGATTTTATGATTGTGAGTTATTACGAATAGTCACCCACTGTCATAGGCTATTTAGTATACATGTATTTTGTACGCATGCATTGCACGTGCATTATATATATATATATATGTATATATATATATATATATATATATATATATATATATATATATATATATATATATAATAATAATAATAATAAGAAGAAGAAGAAGAAGAAGAAGAAGAAGAAGAAGAAGAAGAAGAACAAAACACAAAGAAAGCTATCAAGTGGCTCTCCGTCAATCCCCCTAAAATCAAAGCCCCAGATCTAACCTCACAAAACACATTTTTCCTCCAAAAGTTTCCCCCAAAACTCAAATTCAAATCACCCAAAACAACTCCTTTATTCATTTAATTATTTCTCTTTCTCTCTCTCTCTCTCTCTCTCTCTCTCTCTTGTCTCTCTCTCTGAGATTTGAATTTGAGTTTTGGGGGAAACTTTTGAAGGGAAAATGTGTTTTGTGATGTTAGATCTGGGCCTTTGATTTTAGGGAATTGAAGGAGAGACACTTGATAGCTTTCTTTGTGTTTTATTATATAGATATATGGAAACATGGACTTTTATTTACAACTAATTATTGTCACACTATTCAAACTTGAGCTACATAATTGTTGATTTACTGTTTACAAGGCTTTTCATATAATATATCGTTCTGATGACGTGCCGAAGGCACGTGCCCACGTGCAAATCTAGTATACATATAAAACGCAAAGAAAGCTATTAAGTGGCTCATAGCATTGAAACTGAAGGTCCAGATTTAATCTCACAAAACATATTTTTCCGTCCCAAAATTTGAAATCCCAATTTTTTTCCCAAAACCAATTTTTTTTCCAATACCCTCCCTCCCTCCCCACCTCTCTCTCTCTCTCTCTCACACTCTCTCTCTCTTCGAGAAATCCCCTCCCCCCTCCCTTCCCGAACCCCCCTCTCTCCTCCCTGCCCAACCCCCCCCCCCCCGCTCTCTCTCTCTCTCTCTCTCTCTCTCTCCCGATTCCCACCTAAATTCCCCCCTCCCCTCTCTCTCTCTTCCCGAAACCACCTCTCTTGCACCTCTTTACCACCACTGACCCATTATTACAAAACCCCTATCTCACTCTCACATCGCCAATGAAGATCAAGACTAGGAGATGGCGGCATTCATGAGTTCTTTAGCTCCACTGCGACGTCCCCAAAGCCGTCAAGTTATACTCAGAATGCCTCGAATTGACCGTCGACGTCTGCACTCTCCGGTGGGCCGAGCTTAACTCCGGCCCTCTCAAACTCGCCCCATGCACTCCCCAAGGTCCTCAAATTTCTCTCCTTTTTTTCTTGTTCTTTTCTTGATGTTGATTAAGATGAGAGGAAACCCATCCCGCATTCATCCATGTTATAGAGTGAGGCTTTACCATGTTGATTAGACCCCTAATTTGTATTCAAATGGCAAAATGGAGTCTTTTAGTGACAGAGTGAGGCTTTATCATGTTGATTAGAAAAGTAAATTCAAGATTCTGAGGTTTTGATTTGGTGTCATACTTAACCTGTTTTAGATTTTGGGGAGTTGCGATTATTGTTGTAGAAAAGGGTAAAAAATGGGGGGATTAACAGGACTGGGGTGTTATAAATGGTATGGTAGAGACTAGAGTAGAGTTTACGACTGATCATTAATCCGATGAGTATTAATAGAATTGGAGGAGCTGACTTTAGGTGTAGTGTTCAGATTTTGAGGAAGGGGTTTCTTAAGCTACACAGAATTGTAAATTTGAAAGCATAATTTGTCACAGGCATGTTTCAACTTTGATTATTTGTCCTTTAGAAATTGATCAGTGTAGTTGGATTGGGTTGGGTCTGTAAATCTGATCTTGGTGTAGGGCATGGCAAGTGGTATTAGTTAATTATACTTTGAATAGTTTGATGGTAAGGTTTGGGGGAGCTTGGGATGATAATGTACAGAGGATGAAATGAGTGAATTGTAGTAGTGATTTTGGATACTGCTTGAAGCCTTCAACCAAGTTTTTGGTTTTGGATGATAAAGTTTTGATATTTTTTAATGTTTGTTGGTGTAATCATCTGTTGAAATAAAGGTCTCTCTCTCTCTCTCTCATATATATATATAAGTAACTATGAATTGGATGATAAAGTTTTGATATTTTTTAATTTTTGTAGGTGTAATCATTTGTTGATTTCGCTGAGGAGGAGGTGCCTTTCAGATTTGTGTCACAATCCCCTGAGAAAACCCAAACCCGGATCGACCCAGGTAACAACCCTTTGTTCGATGTATAAATACTATATCTATTAACATTTTTAGCTCTGTTTATGTTGTTTTCAAGGCATACTGATCTCTGTTTATGTTGTTTATGAGCATTTTGAGCTCAATTTATGTTGTTTCCATGCTTATTGAGCCCTTTTTATGTTGTTTCTAAGCATTAATCTAAGCTCTATTTATTTTGTTTCAAATTAATTTTAGCTCTGCTTACAGCCGGTTGATCATGTTTCCATGAATATTATCCTTTCATTTTACACTTGGATACTTCATTTTGCACTTATGAATTTGAAGCTTTTATGAAGACATACTATCAGCCAACAAGAATAAACACCAATGCAATGCTATAATATTTAATTAGACAAATTTATTTATCTATATAATTTTTTAGAGTGAAGACAATTTTATGTATTGATTTACATCGTGTTCATCATTTTGGTATTAAATTTTTTAATACTTTTGCAATTGAACATTGTCTTTCGTGGATAGGAAGTAAGCGTGTTTGCTATTTATCCACTTCATGCATTTTATAGCAAACAAAACGATGCAGTCATTTGCTATTTATGCATATTTTGACGATTTCGCAACAGTAGATTACTATATATAAGAGCGGATATGAGAAAAATGCATATTATACAGGACCGACGAAAAAAATAATTTTATATTTCTCATACGGAACTAGACAGTCTGTCCCTTTAAAAAAAATATTATTTCGTAATTAAAACCCCCAAAAAAAAACCCCTCCCCTTAGACGGATCTTCTTTTCAGATGGAACTAAAAGTTCCGTCCCTTGTGTTATTTAAAAAATAATAATAGTAAAATGAATGAAGATTAAAAAAAATGAATATTGGGTTACCCTCTTGGACGGATCATGAAGATTCGTTAGTGGAGGGGCCCATCTATTTTATTTTTATTTTTTTCGCTAAAAACAAATTTTTAATTATTAAAAAATTGCAAAAATTATTTAAAATTTCGTCTGACGCTTTTTTGATTTTTTTTTCTTCTTCTTTCGACGGATCTTCAAGATCTGCTTGACGAATTTTTATATTAAATAATCGATTTCATGTACGTTTCACCATCCAACGGATCTCCAAAGTCCATCTTATATTTTTTTATTTTAAATTGCTATAATATAGCATTCGACGACTGCAGCAAACGCTATATATGCTATATGTAATTATGCATTTTGCCATTTTTTTACAATCACTACTGTAGATGCTCTAATATCATAGTACCACTTTTTCCTCCAGAAAATGTTTTAGTGTAGGCTCATGTAATAGGCTTTATGTATGTTCAGATTGTCAAGCTAATAGCATGTGTTTTGTGTTTAACTCTTCTGTTAACGATAGCATTTTACACTTGGATACTTCATTTTATGTTTCCAGGTGTATTGAACTCTGTTAATGTTGTGTATTAGCACATTTTTAGCTCTATTAGTGTTGTTTCCAGGTGTATTGAGGTCAGTTTATGTCGTTTATAAGCATTTTGAGCTCTTTTTATGTTGTTCCCAAGTGTATTGAGCTCTGTTTATGTTGTTTCCTAGGCTTATTAATGTCACGCCCCGCTTCCCAAAAAGAATACAGAATACGGATACGTAACAAAAGCCCAGCGAATGATTTTCATCATCCATAAGCTGTTCAAGAATCTTTGCAATACTTCACAAGATGATCAGAGTCGGAAGCAAAAAGGCACAACCAAACATGCATAATTGAAACAAGATACCAATATAAATTACTTGAAAACCAAATACAATAATCTCAAATAATCAAGTTCTGGACAAGTTAAATATTCTGGGTCACATCGCCTAAAAATACAAGATAAATATCCAAGTAATCAAGTTCGAGCAACAAGTAATAATAATAATAAAGCAAAACTCCAGCACTAGTACATTATCTCGCCAATACCATCTAGGCAGCCGTCCATCCTGATCTGCAATTAGTAAATTTGCAGGAGAAGAAAAGAGAAAAACAAGTACCCGTTAATTGCAAGTCGCGGGTCACAAATAGTGTAGGATACAAGTGCATGGAATGGGGTGAATCTAAGTAACAAACCTAGCATGGTGTAATCATGATGTCCAAAATAAACAACTAGCATGGCAAAAGTGAACAAGTGTAAATGGCAAGAATCAAGTGTCAAGAAATCAAGTGATCATGTAAACAAACATCAAGTGTCAAGTGTCATGTAATCATGTATCAAGTGTCATGTTTCAATCTCATGTATCAAGTCTCATGTATCATATAGTCAAGTATCCAGCAAGCATGTATCATGTTCAAGTATCATGTTCAAGTATCATATATCAAGTCTTCTGTGATTTACTATCTAGGTAGCACTTCATGCATCCCGGGTTTTACTACATGATTGCTACAATAAACAGTTTCGCTTTAGATTTTGTAGGGGACCATACAGGACAGTGTACTCAGGGACAAGCTCCAAGTATCATGTAATCATGTATCATGTAAACAAGCTCCAAAAACCCAAGCAAGCTCCAGTGTCATGTGTGTACGTGTCATGTAAATCGTGTCAAGCTCCACATGTAAACAAGCTCCAATAACCACTAGGTTCTTCCGAGTACACGTTTCTGCACTATCCACTAATAGATCTTACTCTTAACCCCAGCTTGGTTAATTTTATTATTAATGTCAAACAAGAATATAAATGTGCAAAACATAACAAGAATAGCATGGCATGATCATGTGACAAGTGCAAGTGGCAAACTAAACATGTACGAGTGCAAGATATCTCATAAACGAACAAAATAAACACATCTCAAGTTCAGGACAGCAAGACCATGCTGTAGTAAAATAGTGATTCCAAGAGTTACAAACAAGAAAATCTGGATCCGTCGAAGGATCTGGAAAATAGACTCTCACACGAATCCAGCGAATATAAATAATTTATATACGAATTTACAACAACACAGCTCAAAACTGATTTGAATACAGAAATTAGGTTCAGCCAGAAATCAGGAAAACAAATTCAAGAGCATGAAAACACATTGAATAAATCCACGAAAAATTAGGGGTATTCCCCTATATGTCTAGAATCAAAATATAGAGTTTCAGATTTTTTCAGTGAAAGTAGATCAGTCATCAAAAATAAGAAAACATCGAGAAAACATAGTTTGGCGAATCTGAAATTCTCAACACTGCTGTACGAAAACTAAGATATCTCGCAACCAGTGAAACGAAATCCAATTCCGCCAAAGGGATATGAAAATAGATAGAATTTACTAACTTTCACATTTCACAAACAATTTTCATACAGTAAAAGGAGTCATAGTGAAAATAGGGTTCTTTACAGAACAGCGAGTAAAATACAGCATGTATAGATTTTTTTTGATGAAACGGATAGAGTCAAAAGACTCCAGCCATGCATTAATAACACAATAATTACAATCAGAGGGTCTTACAAGATGTAAAACAAAACCAACCAAAGCTACAAACTATACAAATAATGATAGAGACAAACATGAAAGAAACAAACCAAACTCAATAACTAAACACAGGGCCGAAGGCTAAGCAAGAAAAGAGCTGGATACTGGCCGCGCATCTCGCTAAGGACCGGGCGTATGAGGGTACCACCGAAGGCGACATCCTCCCACTGGCGGACGGAGCACGGCGCGGCAATGATCGATATGACGAAGAGAGAAACAGAAACGTCGTACCATCACCAAAATCAGGGACGAACCCACGAGCCAATTAGGCAAGAGGCGCGCAAGGAGCCACCTCCCCAAAAAACAGATCCCTCCAGACGAGACAAACAGCAGAACTCAGGGCGAATAAGCCAGCGGAACCAACGCATTCAGCTATAAACAGGGAAATATCGGATAATACAGCCAGCACCAAGATGTACAGAGAACGAAAATAGCACAGTGGCAAAGAAACTCAGTAAAAAGCATAGCAGCTATACTGCAAAGTCACTAAACAAACAAAGAGAGAGACAGTATAATGACATCATCAGACTCAAAAACTAACTCCCATCATCAACACCCATACCAAGAGAAACAAGACATAGATACTAAAATGGTCTACTACATGCAAGACCAATACAGCGAAAAGAGTCTAAACCCAGAGGTGAAACATCAAACGCTACCATCAGAGTGCAAAAGTATGGGAGCTAACATAAAGAGCTGTACAAAAGAGATCTGGTTCAGCTGCAATCAGATCGAACTGAGGTAAATGCCAAGAGAGTAATCCGATGGAACTAATATACCATCGGGAATAGGAGGAGGACTAAGCCAAACTCATAGACGAACATGACTTCCTGCTATAAAGCTCCAAAGGCAGTCACGACAAAAAGTAGTCTAACTGCTGCCAAAAAGTATTATAAGAGTAGGATAACCTACCCTTTAATCCTGCAAACACACACACCAATGGAGATAGTGTTAATGGAAACCGATAACATCAGAACAGTATCAATAATAATGAAATAGCTAGATACAGCAAAGAAGAATGAGGATAAACAGCAAATGAAATAAGAACATCAAAAGATCCAACTAAGAGGTGCTATAAACGTTAAAAAGCGTTGAGGCTAATAAGACAATGGATAGCTTTTTCTAGTCTCTCGTGCTTAAGGGCATCTCTAGCTTTCTCATTAAGAGAAGAAGACCAAAATTTGAATAAAAACATAAGATCTTCTGATAACAGACGAGGGGAGGAATAAAGTTGGCGGAAGATCCTATGATTCCTTTCCCTCCAAATAATCCATATAATTATCTGGAATGAAAGGAGCCACGATTTGTGGAAAGCGCGACTAGGAGGACGCTTCGTCCAGCAGTCGACTAGACTGACCGGAAGGTCTGATGCTTCCCAGGCCAGAACGGAAATTTTCCACAGCGATCGAGCGAAATCGCATTCTACAAACAGGTGATTCACATACTCAGCACTTGAATCGCACAGGGGACATAATTGCCCCCACGCTTGATTTCTCTTATTAAAAATTTCAACAGTAAGCAGTTTATTGTTAAGTGCTAACCATGCCAGGATTTTCACCCTCAATGGCACACAAGACTTCCAAACCAGGTCGTAGAACGGCGATAATGTACCTCTAAAATTAAGAAAGTGATAAAAAGAACGAACTGAGAAGTTCTTAGAAGAATTCCAATGCCAGAAGAAATCCTCTTTGTCTTGCCAAACCACATTGTTGAGAGTGTCAAGAAGATTATCAAAGGTGGGGGTTAGGTGGGCTGGAAGATTATCAGAGAGAGGAATCGACCATACCGGAGGAACACCGATATTGTGGTAGTAATCTGACACTAAGGCCAGAGGGTTGGCAGTGAGATGGAAGATAGCTGGAAAAGCAGTGGCTAAAGAGGAATTTCCAATCCAAATGTCAGTCCAAAATCTGGTCATAGAACCATCGGCACAACCGTGGCTTAAACCAACAAGGAAGGGAGCTGCTACTTTCCATACTCCCTTCTAGAATGGAGATGCCTGCCTATGGGGGTGCTCCGGGAAGCTCCACCAATCATTGGCCGCAAAGTATCTGGCTTTAATACATTTGATCCAGGGGTGATCTTCCAATTTGAGGAATCTCCAGAGCCATTTGCCCAGTAAAGCCATATTTTGGTGCCTCAGGTCCAAAACCCCCAGACCACCAGCAATCTTCGAGGAGCAAATGAGTTTCCAATTACACAAGTACGATCCGGGTCTGTAGAGAGCTGAACCAGACTAGAGGAAATTACTTCTGATCTGGTCAATTCTTTTGATGACCCACGAAGGAATGAAATAGAAAGACATCATATAGAGAGGAATCGAGGATAGAACAGCATTAAGCAGAATAAGTCTACCGCCGCGAGACAGCAGTCTCCCAGACCACACCGATAGTCTGGATTCCACTTTATCAATCATAGGCGCCCAGTCCGATCTATGAAGTTTCCCCCATCTCAGAGGAATACCTAGATACGTTATAGGAAAAGAAGCTACCAGGCAGTTAAAAAATTCGGAAATTTCATCCTGCCTGTTAGGCGATCCTCCCAGCCAAATGACAGAAGATTTATGAAAATTGATAGAAAGCCCTGAGGCTAGTTCAAAACAATAGAGAAGGAGTTTAAGATTTCTGAGGGTATGGAGATTAGGTTTTTCCAAAATGATGGTGTCATCGGCGTACTGAAGGTTGAGGAAACCATTAAATAATAAGAGCCCCCAAGGCCTTCTATGACCTGGGCTTCCCAAGCATTGCGAAGTAGCTTACTGAATACATCGGCAACCAGCGAGAAGAGAAGGGAAGACAGAGGGTCACCTTGCCTGAGACCGCATTTGATTTTGAATTTGCGACCCTCCATACCATTAATGATAATGGAAGAAGTACCCGCAAATAGACTGGATTTAATCCAAGCAATCCATTTGGGACCAAAACCCCTATGAAGTAAGATATCGAACAGGAACTCCCAACAAACGTTATCGTAAGCTTTCTGAAACTCAAGTTTGAGAAGAATACCCTCAGTTTTGGAATGATGACAATAGGAAATGTTTTCTTGGGCAGACGCCACGCTATCAAGAATAAAACGATCCTTGATGAAACCCGATTGAGCCGGATCGATGAGAGGAGATATAACCTCTCCAAGTCTAGCTGAGAGAACTTTCATGATAATTTTGAAAGTAGTGTTGATAAGACTAATCGGCCTAAAATTCGCCACGGAGTTCGCTCCTAATATTTTAGGAATAAGAACAATGTGCGCGTAATTAATGTGATCGAAAGAGAACGAACCACGATGAAGGTCAGCGAACATCCGGAAAAGGTCATCTTTCAACCAATTCCAAAACTTTTGAAAGAAAAAGGCGGGGAAACTGTCCGGACCCTGGCGCCGCGTCGCTTTTTAAACCAAAAACCGCTGCTTTGATTTCGTCCATAGAAAAAGGCTCCTCAAGAGCAGAAAGATCGATCGGATTCGCTCCGTACAGTTGGTCCCAATCAAGACTCAAGGCTCTTGGCTTGGAAGAGCCAAGGAGATTTTTATAGAATAGGAGAAAAGATTGGTGAATGTCCTCGATGGAAGAAAGTTCAATCCCCTCATGGACGATCGAAGAAATGTGATTACATCTCTGTCTGTGGGAGGCAAAGTTATGGAAAAACGCTGTATTGCAATCTCCCTCTTTGAGCCACCGAAATTTGGCTCTTTGGGCCCATTTCAAATGGTCTTGGCGGAGAATCTCCGAAAATTCTTGTTTGCAAGAACGTCTCTCATTGAATAGCTCGCTTGAGATCGGTCCCCCCTCCTCCATTTTATCTATAGATTCAATGGTGGAGAGGAGAAACTTTTAAGGAAATTAGTGTTAAATTGCCTCTCGTTGCGCCAGATCTTGCACCCGAATTTAATCGCATGAAGTTTGAGTAGAATGGATCCCAAACCGGAAGATCCTGAAATTACCGACAGGCATTCGGTAACGAGGTTAACGAACACCTGATCTTCCAACCAAAATTTTTCAAATCTGAAACGATGATAGCGCGGGAAATTATAGTCGGAGTGAAGCGCGATAGGAACATGGTCTGATGAAGGATTAGGTAACGCACTAGCAAAAGAGTTGTGAAAACGATCAATCCAGTCATTGGATACCAAGAAGCGATCGAGCTTCGCCATCGAAGGTTGATGGCGAAGGTTCGACCAAGTGAAAGATCTACCTGACAACGGAATGTCAGTCAATTGTAAGGTACGGATACAATCGTTGAACCAGCATGTATAGATTTTAGAAACGAGCATGAAACACCACATTAAACTTATCAATAAAATTCATCAAAATTCTTTTTAATCCCTAACTTAATAAAGAAACACCGACCACAGTTTCAAATTAAAATAATATGAATAGCATGGTTCTTGAAAATAGTTTGTTAACAAAATTAACGAAAAACAGAATCTGGAATAGATCGACACCTCTGTACTAAAATAGCCATAATCAAAATCAGGCAAGGTCAGGGGGGTTTGAAAATAGACAAAATTATCTAAAACTCATATTTTATACCGAAATCAAGATACTGACTGTAGCACAGTCGAAAACAGCAAACAAAATAGAACATCCAGAAAATACAGATTTCGCCCTTAATATTAAAAACAACATGGATTCAAGAATATTGCTCCAAACACATCCAAACTTGAAATAAAGTCTAACAAGGGTCTAAACATCATGAATTAGGGTTATTAACATGTCCACGCCTATTATTACACATGGGTACCAACCAAAACATAAAATCACGCAATATTCACACATACACGATTCAAATTCAAGAACGGCGATTCCTAGGTTATTTCATGTCAAGATTTGTGTCGGGAGTCTTCTATGGCCAAAATATCACAATGGAGACAAAACCCATCAAGGAAAACACAATATCTAAGATTGTCTCTAGACCCAACTACACTATAGGTAAACTTTGGGACTTGTATCAAACAAATGAATTGGAGTACAAGTTACTTGCCTTAATTTGGGGATGAAGAACGATGCAATCAATACTAGAAGCAAAACCCACACGAATGAAATCCGCTACAAGCACGAATCCAAGCAAGTACGAACGAAATCTTCTCACGAACGAACTCCTTGAAGCAACGATCAAAGTGGCTAGAGACCACTTTGAGAACACCACGACGAAGGAGTACAAGGGTTTAATGGTGCAAGGGGATGATGTTGTTGATGGTGGTGGTGATCGGCATGCAAGGTGGGGCAAGGGGCTGTTCAGGATGTAGTAGGGTGTCGGAGTTGGGGATAGGCCGGAGCTAGGGAAGGCTCGACTTGGGTAGGGTGGTCGGGATGGGGGATGTCGAGTTGGGCAACTGGGAGAGGGAGAGAGAGAGGGAGCCGGTTTGAGAGGAAAGGGATATTAGGGTTAGGGTTAGGGTTTTGAATTAGGAGGGGTTTATATATAGGCTTTAGATGTGGGTTAATGGGTAATGGGTATTAGTAGCTAGCAATAGGTATACAAGGGGGTTTTGGATATTGGGTCAAATACAAATAGGAGTGAATTCTATGGCTTTTGAAAAAATCTTATTAGGGGTCAAAAATCATGGGAAAGGAAAAATACCACCAAAACTCCACCACAACACCACGGAAAATAAAAATAAAGATATCGAGACCAGAAATGAAGAAAAGACCAAAATGATGAAAAACGAGACAAAAGAGACAATCAAACAAACACAAGGAACTCAAAATGAAATAAAATGAATATATATTGAAACAAATCCAATATACGGTTCGTAAAAATACAAGAGAAAAAAAATACACAAAAACAAAAAAAATACAGTCAAAAATACATAAAATGCAAAAACAAGGGTTACAATTGAGCTCTATTTACAAGTAGTTGATGATGTTTCCATTGATAGCTTACTTTCATTTTGGGTGCTAATAGTAAGCTTCATTATGCAGATATTTTGGGGTGATGAAAAATATTTCGGGTTCAAACCATTGAGTTTGAAGGCATTCGCTTTTGTACAACATCCAGTTTAAAAGGTATTAGTTTGAAAATAAATTTTCCTAAAAACTCTTAGAGCATCTGTAGTCGTTTGCTAAATATCAATAATATGCATATTTGGCTCAAAAACGAGCTGCACTCGTTTGCCAAATATCCCTATTATCCATATTTCGCTACAGTCATTTGCTATAAATGAGAATGGATTTGACATTTATCCATATATGAGCGATGGCACTCGAAATGTCGTCGTACAAAAAAAACTAATATTTTTTTCGTCGGTCAAGTGCCATCGCTTGAAAAAAAAATAATTTTTTCAATTAAAAAACCCTCAAAAAGCTCACAAACCCTTGGACGGCACTTCAAGTACCGTCCCTTGCCCCCCTTTTGTCGGATGGCACTTCATGTGCCGTCCGAACTTTTTTGCAATTTTTATTTTTTTTGCAAATTTTGAAATGTTTTTGCAATTTCTGGAATATTTTTGTAATTTTGTAATTTTTTGTAATTTTTAAATTTTTTTTGTAATTTTTTATTTGCTCTTCGAGGATGAATTTTAATTCCTCCGACGACACTTCGAGTGCCGTCGCTCCAAATAGCTTTTTAACGACTGCAGCAAAACTTCGATTCCTATTTCTATTTATCCATATATGCATATTTTTCTCTTCAACGACTACAGATGCTCTTACTGTTTGTTTTTTTAATTATCACTGGTTTTGATTGATTCTTGAAAAATGTTACTAGATTTTAGGCTTACTGTTTTGTGAAAAAACTATCCATATTGAAGACTCAAAGCATAGTGTTTGATCCCTATTGTAACAACCCTGTAATCTTTTTTTTTTTTGGATACTCCATATAAACAGACTCAAAGCCAATTGGATACCAACTTAATCCTACTTCAGAGTACATTAATATCTACTGCCAAATACACATCTATATAAATCATCCTTCACGAAGACGTACATATATTTTACTTTTTACAGGGCTTTTCATGTGATGCATCGTTCACGAAAACGTGCCGTAGGCACGTGTCCATGGGCAAACCTAGTATATATATAGTCAGTCTATTTATGAGCTGGTGAGCTCAATTTCTTATCGTGAACTGGAAATATGAGCCGTTAGATTATGATCCAACGCTCCAGATGTGCTCCGCCCAAATTGCTAAAATTAAGGGGCAGTTTGGTAATCTCCCTTCTTCATGCTCTTTCTTCTTCTTTTCGTTTCTCTCCTTCATTCTGATCCCCCCCCCCCCCCAATCAAATTCCTTCAAATAAAAATTTAGTATGGACCCGATCTCCAATACTCAAATCCCGCCTCAAATACTCCCCCAAACGAAACCATAACTTCCTCTCAGTCTCACCGCCCCCTCACAGCATCTTCCCCTACCCCCGACGCTCCAATTTTGCACAATACCTCCACCTCCCTCCCCATCGTTCGACTTTTCGCCCGACGCCCCGGACGCACCAATAAGCTCCATCCAGACTTCCTCCCCGACTTGTCGACTTCAACCTAAGACCTTCCCCAAATCGACCCCAACGCTCCTCCGAACTCCCCCCTCCGAGGCCCTTGAATTAAGGTATCAAACCCTAGCTGTACTTTAGTGGGTTTACCTTTATTATCAAAAAATTAACTATCGTTCGAATCGAATGTGTTGGATTAGTGCTAACATTGATCTATGTGAAAATTAATTATTGTTTTAAAAATTACTGGTGTTGCTCCATGTGAAAACCGATTGTTTTCTTAACGTCGATTTATGTATGTTAAAGAATATATCTTTGATTGCAAATACTTCTTTTATGTTATAGTTTACGAATATAACTTGAATACAATATAACTATAAAACAATGCAGCCCTAGCGATACAAGGATGCTTGATAAGAACAATTTTTATATACAAGTGTGTTCTGAGCTTATGACTAACATAAGTCATGAATCTGCTAGTAGCTGTTTGAATTTTTGTATAAAAGTATTTCAGTGCATGTAAGTAGTAGTTGTTTGAATTTTTGGCAGGATCTAGAGTGGTGTGGAGCAGCAGCAATAGCTGCAGCAGTAAGGAGGAGCATCAAGAGGAGCAGCGATGAGGATCAGCAATTGTTCAGTTTTTTTGGCCAATCTCACTCTGTTTTGCAAATCAGTACTCGTGACTTGTTGCCAAAATTCATATGAATGGAAAGTCCTCTTTGATGATGATGATGATGATTGTAAAATTTTGTGAATAAATGTGAATGTTGTTTATGCTTGCTTGTCTTCGATCAATAAAATTTACTGGTTACATGAGTGAAAGATTATTGTACTAATGCTATCCATGTAACGCCCCGAATCCCAAATACAACTGAATTCGAGATGTTCTACAGGATCTTTCCACTTCATTTAGTACAATTTTACAAGGAAATTTGAACTTTTCACTTTACATCAGAGTTTACATAAAACATTTCACTTTACATTGCACAGTGGAAGTAAAATTTACAACAATTAAATAAATGTACAACAACATTGTATAATCTTTAAGCATCTGTTCCTCTTTAATCTTTATCATGTCATTTACCTGCATATAAGACTGTGGGTACGTCAGTTTATTCAACCGACGAACATTATACACGGCCATCCTCTCTATGCCGAAAATAATATAACTTATTTTCCATATTTAGCAAACACAAACTTGTCACATATCAAACTAAAGGGACTACCCTATTGATGTCGTGTTGTGATTGTGCACTTAGTCCTTAATGGAATTATTTATATTAGATGACACTAATGCGCACTTGTTCGGATTCTATGCATCCCATACTACATAGGTCCGAGGGCAAACCTCTTAATCGTTCTTCATCTTTGTAGGGTTCAATCCCTCGCCATGACTTAATCTACTACTGTAACTACGGTGAGTATCCTAGATGATCTATGAGTACAAGCACGTGTACAGAAAACCTGGAGGGGAACCCCACGCCATGTCTTGACTCGTCAAGCATGCATTCTGTGGCAATTCAGCCTCCTTCATGGCACACGATCCTCTTGCAGTCACCAAACATCCCACAAGCGTGGCTAAAGTCCGATCATTACTGAGTTGTGCCCACGCCATGTCTTGACTCATCAAGCATGCATTCTGTGGCTCACACACCCGCACTGTAAACTCTAGTTCTCATACTCATGTTTTCTCTCACTTTCATCACATCTTCACTATGCACTATCTTAATTTAATAGAATCATGAATAAAATCAAAGCTTGAGCATTTCTAACTCATAAACCGGACTTATTCATTTATTCAAACATGACCAACCTTGGTCTTTCATTTCAATATTTCATTTCATTTCTTTCCAATGCCGGGGGAGACTTAGCTACTCTTTTGTTTCAATTCCAATTCACAATTTCTAAATTGAGCATTTCTAACTCATAAATTCATTTTCATAATCATAACAGATTTCTCTTTCATTAGCATGATCTCTAAATTATTCAATAGTCCATAATCATACATGGAATTTATATACTTCATCAATTATTAATTTCACATTGAAATTCACATCACTAACGAATATTCACATTTCATATTTTCACACTATTCTCAAATGAGAATAATTCACATCCATCACACAATAAAATTTCTTTCTTTACTATATTGATCTTCTAATCCTTCATTTCAAATTCTTTTTGCAAGATATAATTTTCACAAAAATATACATATAGAACCATAGTTCTATTTACACATTTTATTCTCAAATCATATTTTATTTCATGCAAATAATTCCCAAATTATTTTTATAAAGTCCTACATGTTTTTAGAAGAATAGTCATATTTTTTCTATAATTTTTTGATCACAAAAACACTTAAAAATATATTTTTCTCAACACTGCCGAAACCAAGATTCGAACCCAGAACCGCGGAGAACACAGCTGACAGCACAAACCACTAGGCCGAAGGTGCTAGACGGTATAAGTATCGCTGCGCACTTTAATTTTTTTTTTTCAAAAGATGCAAAAGTACGTTACTAAGGAGATTCGAACCAGCAACCTCAGAGAAACAGGCCGCGCGCTCCGACCACTTGAGCTACGTGCTCAGGTTGTCAAGTACAATTCGAAATTCTTTTTAAAACAATTCTCTCTGTTATTTAAAAACGTTCGATATTCAACAAGTCCTCATTTCATTTTGCTTCTATAGAAATTACTGTAAAATTTCAGATTGATTCTTCCTCACATAATTTACATACCAGTATGAACAAAATAATTTTTGTAACAATTAAAACATATTTTTCATGCAACTAATACATTATAACTACCATATTTCTTCATTTCGACATTTCCTCTCAATTAACATCTCAAATCTCTTTACTAGCAATTCTTCATATTAATTCTGTTTTTAATCATTTACCAAACATACAAATCCATATTTTAATTCGTTCATTTCAGTAAAATACAAGGATTCATTAAAACACATAAAGTAGCATTATTAATCTGCTAACTTTTTTGTACATAATTTGTGATGTAGATAATGAAGCTTTCTTCAGCAATGCATGGCTATAATCAATTCACATGAAATTTTAGCCTCTACTAATAGAACCACATATAATTGCACATCCATATAACAATCAATCATTAAGTCATTTTTCTAATTAAATGTGTACTCATATCAATCTTTTCATGCTTCATTCATTCAATTCAATCTAGCATGCATTCCTAATTAGAAATATAGAAAATTTACCCACCTTATTGAAGAAAGGTACAATTAGCAACCTCCTAAACGAATTTCCTTGTAACGAGAGTGCTCCTCCTCCTTGTACACGTGCACACGAGTCTCCAAGCACCCACACCGAGAGCTCCTATGGATGGAAAAACCAGCCTTTCTCCTTGATTGAATGCAAGCACAACTCTCACACACACTCAATTTTTTAACTCACTTACTAACTACTAGATAATGTAATTGAACTATAGGTTTGCAAGAATTAAATTGCACAAGAATACTAGCCATAGGAGGGGGTATTTATACTAAAAATGAAGGAGAATGGATGGCTAAGATTGAAGTAGGAGTTAGGAACAAATGGCTAGGATCTAAGGAGGAGTTATACTAACCACCCATAATCAAGTAACCACCACTCCATGATCCCACTCAAATTTTCCCATTCCCTCCAAAAGAAGCAATCCGGCCTACCCCACTTTGTGCATATTGCACGTGTACATGCAATGCACGTGCATGCAATAACCTCCAAAATTTGTACATTAAATTTTGTATAAAAATAATCTAAAAAATGTATCCTACATGACAAGTTGTATTAAAAAAATAAATTAACTCATGGGCTTTAGTTTATGGACAAAAAAAAATAATAAATTAAATAACTTTGGGCTTTTAAAAGAAAAGGCTTTTTATCTAATTGAAAGAAGGCTTTATAAAAATAATTACAAGCACATAGTAAAAAAAAAAATCTATACTCATCATGATGAAAATAATCATAACATTTAATTCAACCAAAAATATTGCACGTGCACACTACGTGTAAAAATAAATAATTTTTCATAAAATGAAAAAATCAGGGCATTACAATCCATGCTTACTAGCAACTAGTTGCTTTTTTTTGTGTTATATTGTGTTTTTTGTATTATTCTCTTGTTCAAGTGTAATTTTGTCTTCAGAATATGTATAGATTCATTAATTCTTAAATGTTTAGCATAGCTTGTAAAAACTACATTTCTTATATGCTTTTTGGTTGTTGGGCGTTTTTTAGCAGTTGTCTTTCTTGCTAAGAATGTTTCGCAGTTCCTTCAATGTTTGGCTTGCAGTAAAAATGCAAATGTGCTTTCCGTGTCTGTCAAATATTGGTCCTAATTTGCTAACATGAGTTAAAAATCTGGATTGAGCTTGGTAAAGTCAGTATACTCAATTGAGTAGGAGTTAATGAACCTTCATGCTTGATTCAAGGAGAATATATTGACTGAGATTGAAATATAAGACAAACAGGATGCATGGTGCTGCAACCTATTTGAAAGCTAATATAGTTGCCTGCGGCTCCCTTCCACACCTTGCCTTATTGTCACTCATGAATGAAAACTATATACAAGATCCTAATTTGACAGTGATTTGCTAGGATCTGGTATCCTTCGCCACAGTAAAAAAAATAGTATTTGAGGTTAAAGGCAATCTATAACCGAAATCTTCTAGATAACATTAATCCATATAAGAAGACATCATGTTCTCACTAACAATTAAACTCTGAGGGTTTACTTTCTTGTCAGAAACATTGAACACCAAAATTATTATCTTACATTTCACATAAAGAAAAAGGAGCAAAAAAAATGGAGCAAAATTATGCAATAGATACACTAATATCAAATCTGCTCATGTGAATGACTTGAATAAATATTTGCCTTTCTATCCAGAACTTAAAAAAAGAAAAAGAAAAAAGAAAAAAGAAAAAAGAAAAAAAAACTATATTTTAGGAAACAAATTACTTATTTGATCAAACATTCAGTATAAGGAGAAGTTCATTTAATTACATTAATCAAGGAACATTTCTTTATTATTTGAAGAAGTAAATGGTTGTTTGAGCCCTTTACAACATTTCATTAGACTTAACAAACTGCAAAAAATAAGAGAAATTTAGCATGGGGGCAACTCTGCCCTTTCTGCTCTGAATCTCCGGAAGATGTCAACCATCTCTTCATCCAATGTCCCGTTATTATCCCCCTGTGGAAGATTAACTCGTTAGCTTGGAACACGAGTGTCATTCCTCTCCACTTGACTTCCGTATGGTCTTTCCCGCCGTCGGATTGCTTATTCCGATGCGCATGGATTTTAGCGACTCATACCATCATTTGGGTCATTTGGAAGGAAAGGAATGGTAGAATTTTCAATCAGCGATGTAAATCGATCGCAGCTATTATTGAGGATTTTCTTTTTCTGTTTAACTCTTGGAGTTCCACCCCGGCTTTCAAAGAGAATGCTCCTTTAGCTTTGGAGAAACTTAAGCTGTCTATTAATTGCCTATATAATCTTCAAGCGTTTTAACTATTATCCAACCTTATTTCTAGAATGTTTTGTTCTTATTCTTTGGAATGTTTTGTGGCTCTACATTCTTCTAGCTATTGTTCTATTCTCTTATCTCACTATTTGTATACTTTTATCGTTTTAATTTCATTCACTGGATTGTCTTCTTCATCTTCTGGCATGCAGGTTTAGTTATGGGTCTTCTTCTCGGACCCTCTTTATTTTGTGACGCCTGGGAGCTCCTTTCTTCTTTTGGTTCCCCCCGTTGGCCTACCTCTTGCGGGGGCGGGAATGGTGGTTGTTCTGGTTTGTGCTCGGCTGTCTTTATGACTGCTGTTGATCTTCTGAATGTGCAGCTCTTTATTCTGTTTTTCCCTTTCTCTCTGAATGGTTTGTAGTTTTATTGATACTTTGTCTTTCTTTTGAACTTTATTTCTCTGTTGTTTGTTTCGGTCTAGATGCTATTAAAGCTTTGTGGTTCTCCTATGTGCTATGCGTATCTGATGGGGTGGACTGTTAGTGAGTGGGTTTTTTTGCTTTGGTGCTTTGGTTGATATGGTTTGTTTTGGCAGGAAAGCTTTCCTGAATGGTGGCTTTCTCTGGCTTGGCCTATGAGTGCATTTACTTCTCCTCTTTCTCTTGTTTGTTGGTTATTTGGAACTTTGGTTGCCGGAGTCTGTGCTTGGTGATTATGCACCTTGTCACTCCCAGTATGTGGCCGTTCTCAGTCTGGTTGTGACTTTGCCAAGCACGGCCTCTCGCTTCTCGTTTTCGATTTCATCGTGCACCCCACTGCTTGATGCTCGACTGGATGTAGCTAGGGAACATCGGTGTGAGGTTTTTTTATGTTCCAGTTGATTCTCTGAGAGCTGCATATTCCTGTGGAGGTCAATTCTTGCTCGTTTGCTGCTCGGCCACGCCTGTTTGCGAGGCTGTAGCCGGAGGGATCCATCCACCACCACCAGAGCTGCTTAATTCATTTATTTTTGTTCATCTATTTCTCTAGCATCTGTAGCTGGTTTGGTATTTGCTGTACATAGCGATTGTTTCCGTTATCATTTGTACTGTTTTGTTTTACCTCTGGTAAAGCCCCCATGTATACTGTTATTTATTTATATGATTGTTTTGGCTGGAGCTGTTGGGGCTCTATCCGTTCCATCAAAAAAAAACAAACTGCAAAAAATGGTTAATTTTTTACAAACTCCAGTATGTCTAGGTACAAGTTCAAAAATTATACAAAGGAAGGAGGAGCTAGGCTTTCAGGAGCTTTGAGGGGGGATTTGGGGGCATCGAACGGCATCTAGGGGGAATAACGGGTGTGTCTGATATCGGGGCCTCCCTTCAGTTTGGCGTCAGAGAAAGAGCGTCGGGGGCAAGGGAGGATGCTATGAGGGGGCGAAGAGAGGTCGGGATTTGATGAGATCGGGTCCAGGCTAGGGTTTTTGGAAGGAGATCTGATTTGGGGGTGGATTAGAATGGAGAAAAAAGAAGAGAAGAAAGAGCATGAAGAAAGGAGATTACCAAACTGCACCTCAATCTTAACAATTTTGGCAGATCTCATCTGGAGCGTTGAATAATGATCTAACAGCTTAGATCTCCAGCTCACGATAAGAAATTGAGCTCACCAGCTCATAAAAGACTGAATATATATATGTACTAGGTATGCCCGTGGGCACGTGCCTACGGCACATATTCGGAACTGCATATAAATTTATTTGAAGTTGTTTGGTTGTGTGAACTGCATATAAATTTATGCATTATACATGCTAAGATCAAAAGTTATTCACTATACCTCTTTAACAATTATTCGTTAAATTGTTTCAGTTTTTTAGTTATTTCATCTTTATTGCCCTTAAATTTCTCAATATTGAATTATCCAATTCTCCAAAAACCTAGCTAATTTTCAAGAAATGTGAGCACATCCATTAAAAATATGCACCATGACAGAATTATTTTTTTCTGAGTGTAAACAAATACAATCACCTTTCTAATACAATCATCTTCTCTATACAGCCCTCCTTTGAAATTTTATTGTTTCCTAATTGTTTTCTAATACAATCACCTTTAAATTGTTTCCTACGGCACATCATCGCAAAGAATGATTAATTAATTAAGTTATTTAGTAAAAATTTCGACAGTCTCCTTTAAACTTTTACAGGCAGTTAAAATTAACTTTGACGTAATAGATTTCGTTTGATATTAGCCAAGATATAAAATAGTCTCCTCTAAAATAGTATCCTCTAAATTTTTCATATTAACCAAGATACAAAATGAAGACCAAGATTTCGTTTGAAAACGTAATATATTTTTAGGAATTATAGTAAAAATTTCGACAGAATCTCCCCTCAAATATTAACCATTTTAGAGCAATTTCTTACGGAATTCTGCTCACAATTAAAAAATTAACATCACAGGCAGTCAATATGAACTCTCCCCAGGCCAATCCAAGGAACATCACACATGCATCATATATAGGGCTCGGGGGGGGGGGGGGGGGGGGGGGGGGGGGGGGGGGGGGGGGGGGAATGTTCATATGACTAAAGATACAAAATAAAAACCAAGACATCGTTTGAAAACATAATAGATTTTAGAAAATTTAGTACAAATTTTGACAGTCTGCCATAAAATATTAGCCCTTTTACAGCAATTCCTTACAGAATTCTGCTAACAATTAAAAATATAACATCACAGACAATAAATATCAATCATCCCCAGGACAAACCAAGCAACACCACACAAGCATCATGTATATAAGGTTCTGGGGGAAAAAGTCATAATATAATGCAAGATACAAAATAAAAATCAAAATTTCGTTTGAAAACGTAATGGATTTTTAGAAAAACCTTTCAAAAACCAAACACAGAACCCAATACTCCACAACTTTGCGGGTACGGGTATCAACATAACTATATTATATCATCATTATATACAGAAACTTACATCATCTCCGAAAATGCTAAATATTACAACTATTACAACTCTTACATCCTCCACCATACTATACACCAACCAACCGAATGACAAAAAAAATTACAGGGTTGTAGGAAAACACAATGCTTCAAGTCTTCAAAAATGGGACCAAACATTGAGCCTAAAAAAAGTAAGAGTTTTGAAACAAATAGTAAGAGTTTACAATAATCAATTAAAACAATGAGAGTTTTAAAACAATAGTAAGAGTTTTGAAACCATTACCTTTCAAACAGGACAATGCCTTTTGACTCAATGGTTTGAACCCAACATGTTCTTCATCACCCTACCAAAAGTTAAACTGTCAATATGTACATAATGGTTCTAAGTATAGACGACAATCTGGAAAAAAAGAAGAAGCATTAAATTAGCGGCAATTAACGGAAAACATAGGTTGTAGTTGTAGTAAATATCAATTTACCTTATTGCAACCCCAATTGATCAATGTAGTTGCATTTATAAATTTGAGGGCCATGCCAGCTGCATCCCAGTCCTATTAACTATAGAATTGCATTTATAAAGGAGGGAAAATATATGATGATTAACTTTGACGTTCTAATTATTTTAACAAACCAATCAAGACATTGTAGAGTAATTATTAACTACGATGATCTATCTTCTAGAAACTGTAGAGTCATTGGAAACTGTAGAGTAATGGGTACATGCATTTGAAGCCTACATCTATTGCAGCCGCAGTTGTATTTCTAAGTTATTTTAATGCTTGTTAGTTGGTTTCATGTTTAATATTTGTTATGTTTAATATTTTGTTGTTGCATGAAATATACCAATTTGTCCACTTGCTAACCATGTTTTATTATAAGGAAACACTACTAACTGTTGTAATTTGAAAGTTTAAAGAACTGAAAATTTGTTGGAGCCCATTGTTTTGGATGCATCTCTAATTCTTTAACATGGTTATGTTATTTTTGCACTTTGCAAAAAATGCTGGGGTGATTTTGAATCAAAAGGGAGAAATGAAAGGTAAGGCGATACACTTATTCTGTTTTAAGTGCATTATTGCAGAAACTTGCAAAAATATTATGTCACAACGTTCATCTTGTCAGTTGACAAAAAAATTTACTTTATTTATTAAGATAGGCATAGTCTCTTGATTTGAGAAATTAAAATACCAACTAGTCAATGCTTGGTACATGTTACTCACCTAACCTTTTTTTTAAGATACAGAATTACGAATTTAAGATCTTTAGAGCTATTTCATTTTTTTTGTTAGAAGTGGATATATACAGACTGTAGCTTGCATCATATGATCTATTTTTTCCTCCTCCTAAAGGATTAACTAAATAATTTGTAAATATTTCCAAATGCATATCTTATTTTTTTAGCTTATTCTGTTGAAATTGACCTCGGAATGATTATTAATTGGTTACTTGCTTTTTCTTTGATTAGTCTCAGATCCATAAATTTAAGAGTTCTATTGGTTATGGTTGTAGCATCTGCTATTACTGGGCTGAAAAAGAATGTGCTGACCTGTGACCAAGGATTGCTAGTGCTGCCAATGCCATTGTTTAACTGTTGTTGCTGTTTCATGAATTATGGCCTTGTGTTCTTAATTTTGTGATCTCTAGACTTTTGCAGTTTTTGTTAGGTTTGATTTTTTCTTAATAGATATAGTTTTCTGGGTTGGAGTTTAAATTTCAGTGTTTATTGATAATGATAATATGTTATCTTTGTAATCGAAAGTGCGGTTTTCTAATTACTAAATTTCAAATTGAACATGTGACATTGGAGCCAAATGTGTGGTACTCTGCATGAAATTCATTGATACTACTTCAGATGAATCCCAGGTTTTCGAAAGTTTAATGAATGCATCCTCTGAAATTCTTGTTTTGATTGTAAATCTTGTTGCTTCCAAATTTGATTGTTTGTGATAGTCTTAAGCAAAATTAGTTTGGCTGGTTTGGAAGGGACTACTGAATATATTTTCAGCAAAAAAAGTGTTAATAACCTTCATTTGCCGATTTCTGATTCATAATTTCTAAAGCCAGTATGCCGATATAAAAGATGTGTATGAACCTATGGATTATGTTGGAGTTATGTCTTTCATCAAAATTTCAATGATTGGTAACGAACCTATTGTCATCAAAATTTCAATGTTGGAGTTATGTTTTTCTTTGTAGTTCTTTGCAGAGTTAACATTGAGCTTCCCTAAACTTTATTCCTGGTTAAGATTACAGATGGGAATTTGATCAGGGTTACCATGCTTACAGTAGGTGTTGGCGAAGGAATGGCTTGTTGCTGGTAGTGGTGGTGGTGGCAACGACCTTGTTGAAGATAGAATGTAGTGATTGGAGCTTTGGGAAGAAATAAATTGGTGATAAGCTAGCGATAGTGCATGCCAAGATGAGAAGAAGAGAGAAGAGTTTCAGGGTGCTAATGGTGGTGATAGCTATAAATGCAGTATTCAAAGAGAACAGTGTATCAAAATGTTTACATTATTATGAACTGTACCAAAATGTTTACATTATTGGTTGGTCTCTACTTACTAAGTGTGTATATCTTATTGACAACCAACTCGGTGCCTTGGGATGATATAGTATATGGTTTGGAGTTATCCTTGACTGGGCACAACAAATGCAATCAGTTTCTGTATCACACAATTGATGGTGGTCTTTGTCTTCTAGGCATGAATGAGAAAGCGAAACTCATATTTGAATAGCTAAAACATGTTTATTATGTGTGTTTTCTAAAACGTGTTTATTTTGTTTACATTATTTAGCTAAAACTCATCTTTGAATAGCTAAAATTAAAAAATTTTAAAAATTAAAAAAAGAAAAAGACCGATGGTGGTTTATACAGCCAAATAGAGTTAATCTGGTTTATACACCCAATGACTTATGTGCTAAATTAAAAACTAAATCAACATTGCACAATATGACAATCCTAATAAATATGGGCAGCAATCAGCATGCAAAACAATAACTCAAAACTATTGGCAACACTAAGCATTAAAAAGAGTATTTAGTTATTTTAAATGTAAAGGTACTTATCAAGCGATGTTTAGAACAAAAAAATTGGCAGCATCATACAAAAAAATCTTATCAAGCAATGTTCAAAACTATTGGCAACGCCGAACAAAAAACATTCAGTCTCACTATAATTGTGAATAAACATGCCTTAACCTCAAGTATATTTATCGTAGGTGATGTATCGAAGTGCTCAATTTAAAATTAAAAATTGAACTTTCTATTAATATTTTTCATCGTCACTAAAGTTTTTTCCCCATCAAATTAGATGTTAGGGACAAAAATACAACCGTCGACTGAGAATGCTTGACAAAACAAAACAAAAGGAAAGCGTATCACCTGCAAATTCT
Source organism: Hemerocallis citrina (assembly GCA_017893485.1). Classification (NCBI taxonomy): domain Eukaryota; kingdom Viridiplantae; phylum Streptophyta; class Magnoliopsida; order Asparagales; family Asphodelaceae; genus Hemerocallis; species Hemerocallis citrina. Next base: position 221,422,202 of record CM030359.1, read on the forward strand.
AGTGCTATGAACCATAGACGTCATATTACTTGCCATGAAAAAATAGAGGTCAGATAAAGCTAATAGAACCAACACTGATGCGATGGTACTTTAATCTCATCTAAAAGGCAGACCTCTGTCTATAATAGAAATTCAATGTCTCAATTAGCTAAAAAAGTACAAAGACAAATAAAAACGATTTGATTGAATATAACCCTAAACAGATACAATACTAAACAAATATAACCCTAAATAGTCTCAATTAGCTAAAATCCCTAAACAGATACAATTCTAAAATTAGATGCAAAATTAGATGGAAAACAGTATAAATTTCGACAATCCTAAAATCTCCCTAAATAGATACAATCCTAAAATTAGATGCAAAATTAGATGGAAAACAGTATAAATTTAAAATAACACTTACAATCCTAAAATATGCGTTGAGGTGAAAGTTAGGTTGCCGGAGCTGCAAAACAGTATCAATCCTAAAATTAGATGCAACATATGAAAAATCATGTAAACGATGCAGAAAATAATGTAGGCATGTCTACTTTCCCTCCGCGTATGTGTTGTCAAAAATGTCATAGACAAAATCTATTATATTTTGGCTTGTAAAAGTTAAAACTTACTACTAAGTTATATAATGCTAACAGACTTCCTTAAAAGGTATATCCACATGTGCCAGTTAATGCATGTACATGATACCATCAAAATTTAGTCCAATTCAATCACATATAGTATCAGGAGAAAGATTATTCTGACAAAAACTAAATGACATTTCTAGATCAATATAAAGCAATGGCATAACTATTATACATACCACTTTAGGTAAGAATCTGGTAAGTTATACATACAAATATAAACAATAGATACTGCTTAAGTATTAAAATAATAATCACTTCAAATTTAAATATTCACCAGAATTGTAAAACAATGAAAAGAGATGCTTACTGTAATATCCCGGACGGATATTATATTGTATAAATTATTATTTTTAAAGCAAAATATTTTAAATGGAAATTTCTTGGTTTTGCACATGAAAAGTTACCTGGACCTATATACTGGTAAGTATATACAGGTATTGGATCAGTTTTGTGCACTTGTACAAAATCCTGAAAAACGCATTTTTGAGAAAAATGTCTGGAAAATCCCGGGCAGACACTGAAAATTATTATTTTATTATTATTTTACTTTTATTACCCAAAATGAAATATTTTTGGTAGATATCACCCGGTTTTGTTGATGAACGTTATCTGTGTGTATATACCAGTCTGTATACATCTGTATTGTATCAAATTGGTACTGGAATCTTCCAGGTTGATAATAAAATTTATTTTATTATTATTTTCAGAATTAAATTATTTTTGTACAGATTGTTCGTTTTCATGAATGAAAAATATCTGTATAATCAGATACACGTACAAAATCGAACTGTGTCGATTTCGGGCGTTTAAACAAATCATGTAGTATGTGATTTTGGTAAATTATATTTTATTTTAGATCCATCATGATGAGATGGAGGGCTAGGATGGATTAGGACTTGATTGTAAAGATTATTTGCAAAAGAAACATGAATTGTTTCTAAGCATAAGAGTTGGACAAGTGGCACTCTTTCTACCCACACAACCCTTCACCCATCTCCTATTTAAACCCCCCCTCCTTCACAAAGTGGCCGGCCTCCCCTCCCCTTTCCCATTTTCATTATCATTTGTCTCCATTCTTCTCCATCTCTTTCTCATCTCATTCTCCATTTCCTTCTACTTCTACTTCTTACTAGTTTTAAATTTTAGAAAGAAAAGGGAAGAAAAAGAAAGAGAGAAGGAGAGATTTTAATAGGTTCTCTTTCATGGAGTTCTTGAAGAGTTCTCCATAGGAGCAAGGAAGGAGATGGTTTGCTAGCTAGTCCTTCCTACATAGAAAAATCAAGGTGGGGGTTTCTCTACCTTTTTGTATGTTAATTTTTGTTCTATTTTGCTCTCTACTTATGGTTATATGTGTGTATATATGTTGTATGTTGATTAAAACAACTTGGACTAATTATTGAGCATATAAGTAGTGATTTGGATCACAAGGATCCCATGGAAAGTTTGAATGGAGGAAATTAATTTTAAAACACATAAAGATTTGATCTTTAGCCTTGCTACTATTATTGTTGTTATTATGGTTAAATTTGACTACTTGGACTAAAGAAATAAGCATAAAAAAATGGTTGTTTATAAAAAGGGATTTCATATAAGGAAAGTTGGAAGAATGGAACTCACAAGGAACCCATAAAGATGAGACTTTGAACTTGCTATGTTTATGTTTGTTTCTTTAGTCACCTTGTTTAACACAAATTAAACAACTTGGACTAACTACTATGTGCATATAAGTTAGTAAGGTGAGAATGGTTACATACCCATTTTGGGGGTTGTAGGACTTTACATGCTAATTTTAAGAGATAGTATTTTTGTTGTATGTTGTTTTCCAACCTAATAAAGATCATGTCCTTACTAACTTTTGTTCATAAAAAGGTGAGTTTTCTTGATGTAGAAATTGTGGGATTAAAGGAAAGTGAGTTTATCTTGTAACTCTATAAGAGTTGATTATTGTTTATGTAGGAACTTGTAATTTGGTAAAACTAGTTCCTTGTAATAAATGGGACTAGTAATCCCTAAAATAAGTAGTTCTTGTAATATGTAAGTAAGCTTGGATAGTAGCTTCTTTTAAGAATCCATGCTTGAGTTGTAGAAAAAGAATCCATGCTTGTGATGTAGTAGGAATCCATGCTTGAGTTGTAGAAAAAGAACCCATGCTTGTGATGTAGTAGGAATCCATGCTTGAGTTGTAGAAAAAGAACCCATGCTTGTGATGTAGTAAGAATCCATGCTTGAGTGTGCAAGAACCCATTCAGCTTATGTGATATTCTAGCAAACTTACCATGCTTGAGTTGTGTGAAGAACCCATTCATGCTTATGTGATATTCTAGCAAACTTACCATGCTTGAGTTGTGTAAAGAACCCATTCATGCTTATGTGATATTCTAGCAAACTTACCATGCTTGAGTTGTGTAAAGAACCCATTCATGCTTATGTGATATTCTAGCAAACTTACCATGCTTGAGTTGTGTAAAGAACCCATTCATGCTTATGTGATATTCTAGCAAACTTACCATGCTTGAGTTGTGTAAAGAACTCATTCATGCTTATGTGATATTCTAGCAAACTTACCATGCTTGAGTTGTGTAAAGAACCCATTCATGCTTATGTGATATTCTAGCAAACTTACCATTCTTGAGTTGTGTAAAGAACCCATTCATGCCTATGTGATATTCTAGTTAACTTATCAGGCTTGAGTTAGTATGTAGGACTACCATGCTTGAGATGTAGGAGATCATGCTTGAGTTGTTGTCCATGACAAAAGAGAACCCATTCATGCTATGTGACATTCTAGTTAACTTACCATGCTTGAGTTAGTAAGTAGGACTACCATGCTTGAGTTGTATTAAATCATGCTTGAGTTGTTGTCTATGTCAAAAGAGAACCCATCCATGCTATGTGACATTCTAGTTAACTTACCATGCTTGAGTTAGTAAGTAGAACTACCATGCTTGAGTTAGTAGTAGAACACAATGCTTGAGTTGTAGTAGATCATGCTTGAGTTAGTTGTTGTTCTATGTCAAAAGAGAACCCATTTGTATTATGTGACTTCTAGTAAAACCTATCATGCTTTAGTTGGTAGTAAGGGCCATGCTTGAGTTTGTGTACCATGTTTAAGTTGTAGTAGAACATCATGGTTAAGTCGCTAATGGTTCTAGTAAAGAACCCATCATGCTTGAGCTTTATTGTTCTATGTTGAAGTGAACCCACCCATGCCTATGTAATATGCTAGTGAACATTCATGCTTGTGTTGTATGTAGAAACCCATGCTTAGGATAAGTAGTTGTTTTTATGCTGTTGGTCCCATACGAAGCTCTTTGGGCTGATACATAGGTATGGTCTTAAATAAGTAGGCTATGAGTAGATCCGAGGAGATCGTGTGAAGTCTAGCTTAAGACTGGGTCAATGGTGTGGACAAATTGTCACACTCTCTAGAAGAGGGACACGTACGGTGCTTTTCATGACGAGTTGGAAGTACAATGCAGTCTCGCTTGTTGGGTTAGAAGAGGGATACGTACGGTGCTTTTCATGACAAGTTGGAAGCATGAGTTGCGTATCTCGCTTGTTTGATCCATATGGTGCCTTTTCATGATGAGTTGAGAGTACGACTCTAGGTTGAAAGTATCTTGTAGCTCGTACGGCGCATTTGGTCTGTTAGGGTTAGTAACATTGTTAGGGTAGTAACTTGTTACTTAACCATTTTTGCCAAGGGGAGAGAGTTGGTGTTGGGGGTGATACCCTATACTCCAATATCTCCTATAGGCTGACACTAGGTGGTTTTATCGGGATGTATTCCCCTGTCAAAGGGATACGGGCGGTGCTTTTCATGACAAGTTGGGAGCACGGGTTCCATATCTTGTTTGTTAATTCCTGAATGTGCCATGATAAGAACGAGAGGGTTTCCTAGGGAAATGGTCCCTACGATCCCGGCAGGTTCTATGCCTTCTCATGACTAGTTGAGGGCACGGAAGAAGGTTGACAAGTACCTTGTAGTTCGTGTTGGCTTTTGAGTGTGGTCTGGTACGCCGGCAATAGTCACCAGTCATGTAGTATTATGACAGGAACAAGATGAGTACAAATAGTAGAATTCATAACGTGGGTTCAAATCCCTATATGGAGAAAACGGCTTGAGATGGGGCGTATGTAGTATGGGATGCATACTGTTCCGGAGACTCGCTTGCATTAGAATAGGAGCATCCTAGATAAGTTGACATTGCATTAGATTCTAGTCATTGCACTCACGAACACTTAAACTACACCGACATATTTTACCATGTTTTATATATTTGTTTTTGGAGATTCGCTGCTATATGATCAGCCCTTAAACGTCAGTGAATACTGACGTCCCCACTTCAATAGGTACTACAGTGTAGAAGTACAGGTATTGGATCGTAGTCGTGGATACAAGATCACCCAACCGGGAGGACTCCAGTCAAGGCATGGTTTACAAATGAAGTGTCTGATATTGTCATCTTTCATTCTTATATACTCTGATGTAATGTGGAATCAATGGAAACACTCGGTCTGTAATATTGTAGTAGTAAAAAGTTTTAAAATTTTCCACAGATCTATGTATTGTGACTAATTGAATGTAAAGGTCCTGGCTCATGTCTCGAATCCTCCATATAGGAAGTTCGGGGCGTTACACTTACTGTTGCCGCTGAATCTGGTGTGGGGGTAATAGATGAAATTTGTAGGTTCGTAGGAACTCGAACGGGCAAAATCCTACTTCTTCCTTGTTAACAGATTGACTCCTTGGAACTCCCGTGAACCTGCACAAACGTTCGAAACACCGGGATGGATCTCGGCGATGAACCCTCCGACGCCCTTGTCAATACACAGAAAAGTTAAAGGGAAAGAGCTTTAAGTGCACAAAGAGTGATCACTTGTGGCAGTAGGAGGTATGGGGGGTATTTATAGTCGCCATGGGGATCTTTTTCAGGATAAGAGTGAATCCCTACTTTCCGGTGTGGCTGGATAGGGTGGTTATAACCACCTCCTCAAGATAAGGACAAGCCAGGATTTCCTTCTATCCTGTTGAACTAGTCCCTAATGGGTTGTGACCCATTCTCAACTGAACAAATCTGATCACGGGTTAGCGGGTCCAAGAGGAGAGACCCGGTTCCCAATTCGACCCGTCTGTAAGTGAAATTACCATCTTGCCCTTGCGACTTTAGGATTCGTGCTCACTTTGAATGGTTCCAATTTAACCCTATTTTTAGCCATATCATGAGCCCCTCACTTCCAAAGACTGCTTTAATGGCGTATAGGGCTTTATCGAAGTTCTCAAAGTGTGTTCGAATCTCATCTGAGGGGTAATGGTGCTTTTCTGAGCTGGTAACGTGTCCAAGTTTGCTCTCAGGCCCTTTTGAATTTTTGGTGATTTTACCCAATTTTATATTATTTTTTCGGAGCATTTATTCAATTTTGCAAAACGATGATTTGCTCTCCGGAGGCACTAACTAATCATTCTAACCAACAATTACTTATCGAGGGGCTCAAAAATGTTCTCCCGAATTTATAATTATTTTCTAGAATTTTTAATTATTTTCTCCGTATTTTTAATCATTTTTTCGCAATTTTAAATAAATAATTCGAATTAATAAATAAGATATAATTTTAATAACCTAATTATGACGTGGCACAATCTGGATCGCCCATCATCCTTGGGCGCGAAAATCTGGATGATCGAATGGCGGATCAACTCCCGCTGACGTGGATCAATCTAAGACGTTGATCAGGTTGTCATGCGAGTTTCAGGATGATCGAATGGCTTGAGTTGCACGAAGGCTTATTTTCCCTTGTTTGAGGATCGGTGGCAAGAACTTTAGGCAACGGTTGCCGACCCCCACAATGTGTCTCGGTGAGCTGACAAGTGTCAGGAAGGAGGCCGAAGTCGAGGCGGGTTCGGAATCCATTGCCGAGGTCCAGTGGTGCTTCGAGATGACGACATGTGCCGAAGGGGTTCGGCGAGGCTTGCCGAAGTCCAAGTGAGATATTTTTTCTCATGTTTGAGCATCGGTGGCAAGAACGCTCGGCGAGGCATGTCGAAGTCCAAGTGAGATATTTTTTCTTACATTTGAGCGTCAGGTGGCAAGAACGCTCGGCGAGGCGTGCCGAAGAGCAAGTGTGATATTTTTCTCACGTTTGAGCATCAGTGGTAAGAACGCTCGGTGAGGCATGCCGAAGTCCAAGTGAGATATTTTTATCACGTTTAAGCGTCGGTGGCAAGAACGCTCGGCGAGGCGTGCCGAAGTCCAAGTGAGATGTTTTTCTCATGTTTGAGCATCGGTGGTAAGAATGCTTGGCAAGGCGTGCCGAAGTCCAAGTGAGATATTTTTCACATTTGAGCATCGATGGCAAGCGTGCCGAAGTCCAAGCGAGATTTTTTTCTCACGTTTGAGCGTCGGTGGCAAGAACGCTTGGCGAGGTGTAGCGCCCCAAATTTCTAATATGAGAGCTTAGAAAATAAGTGGCGAAATCCCAGTAATCCACTTCAATAGAACAATAGACACCAACAACGCCACTAAAATTTTTCTTCTTTATTACAACAATTATTACAAATCACAGCGGAAGTCTAATCATCTCAACTCAATTTAATCTTTCATTAACAGCTCAATAACAACACAATATGTCTTTACAATTCTTTTACACCAATCACTAAATAATCCAATTATCTCAACCTGCCCACTCAAGCATCCAACCTCCAATTTAAGCAATAACCTGCAACATGTGAGGCTAGAGTTGAACCCTAACCCCCAAACTAAAGGGGTCAGCCATAAAAATGGTGTGAGTGGCAACTAATCAAACAAATAACATAAATGAATCTGAAGCATAATGTCCAACAAATAATAATCAAGCACTAATGTATGAAGTAACAATAAAAAGAGTAATGGGTGATACCAAAACCAAAAGCCAAGTGTGTGCAAAAACAGGAAATCCAAATGCATAAAAGTGATTCAAGAAAACATCATGACTACATGCTGACAACGATGACTACTAAGAGATGAAGATAAACTATGATAATTTGCCCATGCTTGATCATTCCGGAGATTGATCCCACATCACAGGTATTTTCCCTGGATAATTCAGGAGATCATCCCACATCTAAATATAGACTCATCATCACAATAATACCCCAAAAGTGTCGCCTCGACTCCGATCATTCCGTAGGTCAATCCCACATCTCAAGATAATTACTTGGATAATTCAGGAGAAATACCTCACATCTCAGGTTAACTACCTGGATAATTCCGGAGATAAATCACACATCACAAGTTAACTACTTGGATAATTCAGGAGATTAAAATCCTACATCAAAAGCCATACTGAGGTGCATAACTCATGTTCTCATTCGTCATGACACTACTAATGCCTATCCTTATTAGTTTGGGTTACTGAACAAATCTCCTAGAGTAGTGTACCCTACCGGACTAAAAATCCGAATACTGAAAATGTGCCTCAAAGGGCCTCAACAAATAACTGAACAAATATCTCAACACCGGTATACTAGGGTCACATACCTCTAGAGACTCAAAAACAAATATCTGAACAAATTCCCACTGAACAAGTGGCTCAACTGAATAACTCAAAATCATGTTCTTAACTGAACATCTTAAAATCAACATTAAACAAAATATCTCATAATCAAATACAAGATCCTTCAGGACCAGTCGACTGTCCAGAGGACATATCCCAACATTTTACAAAAATAATCTAAGGCATGACCAGTCGACTGCCCCGAGACAAAACAAATAATTCTCATCAAAAATATTCTAAGTATATCAGTCGACTGAGAGGAGTCATAGGTCGACTGTCCCGAACAAATCTCAAAGACTAAAATACACAACAGGCTCGTGCCAGTCGACTGCTTTATAGTCCAGTCGACTATCGGCTACAGGTTTCCAACAATAGGTCTGAACACAAATCAAACTGGAGTTTTCTAAAGATTCACTGAACATAAAATCAATTGTATCCAGGCTAATAAACAACTCTCAATAATCTCCATCATGGATACATTTCTCAATCAATCAATTTCTCAAATCTCATATTCTCATGATCTAAACTCTTAATCCTTGGATTAGGGTTTTTCTCAACAAAACTTCTTTCATAACTTAATCAAAATCTGAACTACTACCATCGGATCTAGATGTTTATCATCTGATCATGACACAATCAATTCTTAGTATGTCTCCCAGCAATACGATCTCACAATCAACATATCCTCAACAAATCTTAATATTTCTATCATCATGATCCAAATAACACTAAGAGTTCTCATCATCCATATCCAAATTAAAGATCCATATCATACATACAACGAGACTAACAAAGTAATGGCATAATGATCACGAACAAGCATAACGAAGGTCTCACGTCATTCATCAATCAAAACAACAAAGCAAAGCAAAACAAAACAAACCACTCACCTTGATTTGAAGAAAAGATCCACAAAAGCTCCTCCTCGCTAGATCCAAGAATCCTCCTTTGTTCTTCAAAATCCAAATCACCAAAAATCTGTATTCTTTTACAATGACGGCTGAAAGAGAATTTCTCTTATATATGCCGGATAGAATATTAGGGTTTTATTCCCACTTTACAAAATAATCCTTTCCAAAAGTACATCTCACATATATAATCCTTTTCTTGAAAATTAAACCAAATATCATTTAAATTAGGATCTAATAGAAAAATATATTTCCAAACCTCAACAATTACTGATCGGAATGCCCAGCAAATGCATTTTGCACTTCAACCCTCAAAAATGTCACTTTTGCAAATAAGTCCTTCTTTTCTCAAAAATTGCAAATAGTACTAATTAATTTCAGAAAAATCTGGAAAAATACTAAATAATCTTCAAATAATAAATAATGATTTTTCATAAAGAAAACTTAATTTTTCAAACTTCTGAAAAGTCATTTGCACGTGTTTTGCATGTGTACAAAAGATAAATCTTTTAGAAAATATTTATCAAATACTCAAAATCATTTAAAGTTCATTTTCAAATAATTAAAATAATATTTGAAAATACGGGGTTCTACATCACTCCCTCCTTAGAAGAGTTCTGTCCTCAGAACTACTACTAATGAGTTCAAAACACATACCAACAAAAGGAACCCATACTTCACAAATGGATCATAATCCAAACAATTTCATATAACATCACACTCAAAATAAAGGAATACATCACATGTCAATCAATAGTACAATTATTCAAAGAATTACAATCATACAAAAGGAATACACTCATACAAACAATCCAGGAAAATCCTTCTGCATGCGATCTTCTGGCTCCCAAGTAGCCTCCTCAAACTGTTGATTCCTCCACAATACCTTGACCATAGGTATCACCTTGCTCCTAAGGACTTTCTCCCTACGATCAACGATCTCAACTGGTTGTTCCTTGTAACTCAGGTTCACTTGTAGATCTTCAGGAACTTCTACCAACTGATGATTCTGATCGGCCACATACTTCCTTAATAGCGACACATGAAACACATCATGTACCTGCGCTAACTCCTCAGGAAGTTTTAATCTGTATGCTGTCTTGCCAATCCTCTCCATGATCCTGTATGGTCCAATATACCTCGGCGCCAACTTGCCTCCCTTACCAAATCTGATCACTCCTTTGGTCGGAGAAACCTTGAGAAAAACTGCATCCCCAACCTCAAACTCCAAATCTCTTCGTCGAGTGTCAGCATAACTCTTCTGCCGACTCTGAGCTTCAACCAATCTCTTACGAATCAGCTCAATCTGCTCTGACGTCTGCTGCACGATCTCAGGGCCATACATCTGCCTCTCGCCAACCTCATACCAACATACAGGTGTCCTGCACCTCCGCCCGTACAAAGCCTCATACGGTGCCATCCCAATACTTGCATGGTAACTATTGTTATAAGCAAACTCAACCAATGCCAAGTATCTCTCCCAACTACCACCGAAATCCATAACACAAGCTCTCAACATATCTTCCAGCACTCGATTCACCCTTTCCGTCTGACCATCTGTCTGCGGATGAAATACTGTACTGAAATCAGTTCTGGTGCCCAAAGCTGCTTGTAGGCTCCTCCAAAACCTCGAAGTAAACCTTGGATCTCTGTCAGAAACAATTGAAACTGGAACTCCATGAAGTCTCACAATTTCTCCAATGTACAACTCAGCCAATTTGTCCATCGACCAAGTAATCTTCATGGCTAGAAAATGTGCCGACTTAGTCAATCGGTCCACAACAACCCAAATCGAGTCATTGCCTTTCAAACTCCTAGGCAAACCCGTGATAAAGTCCATGCTAATGTTCTCCCACTTCCACTCCGGAATGGGTAATGGCTGTAACAAGCCTCCAGGTCTCTGGTTCTCTGCCTTGATCTGCTGACAAGTCAGACACCTTGCCACAAAATCTGCTACATCCCGCTTCATACCAGACCACCAAAAATGTGGTTTGATGTCCCTGTACATCTTCGTGCCTCCTGGATGAACTGATAACAATGTACTGTGTGCCTCCCGCAAGATACTCTCTCTCAACTCTGCATCATCTGGAACACACAACCTCTCACCCATCCAAAGAACTCCATCTTGGACACAAAATTCTGATAACTTGCCTTCTGAAACCTGCTGCAACATCTTCTGGATCTCTGCATCTGATCTCTGGCCTTCCACAATCTTCTCCCTCAAAGACGGCTGCAGCCTCAACTGAGCCAAAGATGCCCCTAAACCTCGCAGTACCACCTCGATACCTGCCTGATCGATCTCTGCTGCCAACTCCCTTCGAGTAGTGATCAATCTCGATAAACTACTCTTCCTGCTAAGTCCATCAGCCACTACATTCGCCTTGCCCGGATGATACTTGATCTCAGGACGAATGTCTTCCAATACTTCCAACCACCTTCTCTGCCGAAGATTCAAATCCCTCTGCTGATAGATATACTTCAGGCTCTTGTGGTCCGTGTACATATTGACCTTCTCACCATAAACATAATGCCTCCATAGCTTCAAGGCATATATGATAGCTGCTAGCTCCAAATCGTGCGTCGGATAATTCTTCTCATGCGGACGCAACTGTCTCGAACCATAAGCAATGACCTTGCCTTCCTGCATCAAGACACATCCCAAACCTCTGAGAGATGCATCACTGTAGATGTCATAATCCTTCCCTGCTTGCGGCAATGTTAATATAGGTGCGGTAGTCAACCTTTCCTTTAACTCAAGGAAACTCTCCTCGCACTTATCTGTCCACACAAATGCCACACTCTTCCGGGTCAAACCTGTCAATGGAACTGCAATCTGAGAATACCCCTGAATAAACCTCCTGTAGTAACCAGCTAATCTCAAGAAGCTTCTGACTTCCTTCACTGACGTCGGCCTGGGCCAATCCTTCACTGCTTCCACTTTCTGAGGATCAGTAGCCACTCCCTCCTTAGAAAGAATATGGCCAAGAAAAGATACCTCAAACTTCCAGAATTCACACTTCGACAATTTGGCATGCAAACTGTGCTCCTGCAACGTCTGTAACACTGCTGTCAAGTGCGTCAAATGATCCTCTTCCGACTTCGAATATACCAAGATATCATCGATGAAGACCACTACGAAGGAATCAATGAACGGTCTCAACACCCGATTCATCATATCCATGAAAACTGCTGGCGCATTCGTCAACCCGAATGGCATTACCAAAAATTCATACAGCCCATGACGAGTTCTGAAAGCTGTCTTACTCACATCTTCCTCCTTGACTCGCACCTGATGATACCCTGACCTCAGATCAATCTTCAAAAACACCGCTGCTCCTCGAAGCCTGTCGAACAAATCATCAATCCGCGGCAACGGATACTTGTTCTGAACAGTCACCCTATTCAACTCCCGGTAGTCAATGCACATCCTCATCGACCCATCCTTCTTTTTGACCAACAACACTGGCGCTCCCCACGGAGATGAACTCGGTCTGATAAACCCTTTGCTCAAAAGCTCTTCAATCTGCTTCTTCACTTCATTCTGCTCTACAGGTGCCATCCTGTATGGAGCCTTGGAAATCGGCGCACTTCCCGGCTGAACGTTGATACAAAACTCTACATCTCTCTGCGGCGGTAATCCTGGAAAATCATCCAAGAACACCTGAGGAAAACTTCGAACCACTAGAATGCCCTTGACTTCATCTGCAATAGACTTCTTAGATACCATTGCAGCCACCTGCGGAATCTTCTTCTTCCCTTGGAAAGTTACTGCAGGTCCACCTGGTGCTTTCACTAACACCTCCTTCTGCTTGCAATCAATTGTGGCATCATATATAGCCATCCAATCGATGCCTACGATGACATCCACTCCCAACACTTTCAGTTCGATCAAGTCGATGCCGAACATTCTTCCACCAATCTCGATATCACAGCCCTCGTAATATCGATCCGCTACCAGCTCTTCACCTGACGGCGTTGCCACCGACAAAACCCTGCCTGGAAATAACTTAGGTTCCAAACCTAAGATCTTGGCAAAACTTGGCGATACAAAAGTATGTGATGAACCAGTGTCAAACAAAATCTTTGCTTTTATTCCATTTATTAAAACAACTCCTGTTACAATAAGAATGATACTCAATCTTAAATTGTTCTGAAATAAAAGCTTTATTCATTACACTGATTCAAAAATGAAAGAAATCAAAATTCCTGCATACCCTGTATTACATCATCCGAGTTCCTCGCATCCTCCTCGGTCAATGCAAATACTCGCCCTTGCCTCTTCGGGACTTTGCTTCCACCCGAACCGTCTTTCTTCAGTTGTGGACAATGGGGCTTTGAATGTCCAGTCTGCCCACACAGAGAACAAACATGCTCTACCAACTTCGGACATGCTGACCTGTAATGTCCTACTTCCTTGCAGTAGTAGCAGGTCACTCCCTGAGCTCCAGATGCCTTCTGCACCGGTCCACTGAACTTTGCCTGCTTCGCGGGGAATCCCTTCCCACTCTGGCCTGATGCTGGCCTCTTGTTTCGGTTCCATGTATCCTGCTTCTTCTGAAACAGTTCCATATCCTCCTCAGTCATTGCTGCCCTCCTGACCAGCTTCTCGAATCTCCTGATACCCAACGGAACCATCCTTGACCTCAAGTTTGGCCTCAATCCTAGCTCAAACTTTTTGGCCTTCTTTGCTTCGTCCATGACCAACTCTGGTGCATACCTCGAAAGTTGAGCGAATTTCGTCTCATACTCCCGAACAGTCATGCTCCCCTGCTGAAGGTTCATGAACTCAGTCGCCTTCTTCTCTTGAACATCCAGCGGAAAGAAGCGATCTCTGAACTCCTCCAGAAAAGCGTCCCATGTCAAAGGCTGATCTCCCAAATTCCTCTTCAGTGATTCCGACCAAACACCAGCATCTTTCTCGAGCTGCATCGAAGCTAACTTCACTTTGCTAGCTGCCGGAGTCTCTGACACCTCGAAGATCGTCTCCATCTTCCTAATCCAATCATCTGCTGCTGTTGGATCAGCTTGCCCCTTAAAGACTGGCGGCCTCATCCTCTTAAAGGATTCAATCTGCTTGATGGGGTCGGCATTCACCAATCTATGTCCAGCTCCATGATTTGGCGGCGGATTCTGCTGCTGCTGAGCTTGCTGTTGTTGCGCCACGTTGAATGCCATCAACGTATTCAGTGTTTGATACACCTTGGCGAATTCAGCCTCTAGGTCAATTCCCGTTCCTCGAGAACTACTCGATCCATCTTCATTGTTGCCACCATTTCTACCTCTGGGTGCAACCATTTTGAATACTGCAAAATGAGGGTAAAGTTAGAGCAACACACTCACAATTCAAACTCAAATCAATACCTTCTGACAACTATAACCATATCCCAAACCATAAATTCAAACCAAACATCATATTTTAACTCTATGTGATACTCACACTCTGATGTCCACACCTAGGTACTCACTCTCTAGTGTCCACACCTAGGTTGGTTGTCATACTAAGTCTATTATTACATTGAAGCGGAGCTCTGATACCAATCTCTGTAGCGCCCCAAATTTCTAATATGAGAGCTTAGAAAATAAGTGGCGAAATCCCAGTAATCCACTTCAATAGAACAATAGACACCAACAACGCCACTAAAATTTTTCTTCTTTATTACAACAATTATTACAAATCACAGCAGAAGTCTAATCATCTCAACTCAATTTAATCTTTCATTAACAGCTCAATAACAACACAATATGTCTTTACAATTCTTTTACACCAATCACTAAATAATCCAATTATCTCAACCTGCCCACTCAAGCATCCAACCTCCAATTTAAGCAATAACCTGCAACATGTGAGGCTAGAGTTGAACCCTAACCCCCAAACTAAAGGGGTCAGCCATAAAAATGGTGTGAGTGGCAACTAATCAAACAAATAACATAAATGAATCTGAAGCATAATGTCCAACAAATAATAATCAAGCACTAATGTATGAAGTAACAATAAAAAGAGTAATGGGTGATACCAAAACCAAAAGCCAAGTGTGTGCAAAAACAGGAAATCCAAATGCATAAAAGTGATTCAAGAAAACATCATGACTACATGCTGACAACGATGACTACTAAGAGATGAAGATAAACTATGATAATTTGCCCATGCTTGATCATTCCGGAGATTGATCCCACATCACAGGTATTTTCCCTGGATAATTCAGGAGATCATCCCACATCTAAACATAGACTCATCATCACAATAATACCCCAAAAGTGTCGCCTCGACTCCGATCATTCCGTAGGTCAATCCCACATCTCAAGATAATTACTTGGATAATTCAGGAGAAATACCTCACATCTCAGGTTAACTACCTGGATAATTCCGGAGATAAATCACACATCACAAGTTAACTACTTGGATAATTCAGGAGATTAAAATCCTACATCAAAAGCCATACTGAGGTGCATAACTCATGTTCTCATTCGTCATGACACTACTAATGCCTATCCTTATTAGTTTGGGTTACTGAACAAATCTCCTAGAGTAGTGTACCCTACCGGACTAAAAATCCGAATACTGAAAATGTGCCTCAAAGGGCCTCAACAAATAACTGAACAAATATCTCAACACCGGTATACTAGGGTCACATACCTCTAGAGACTCAAAAACAAATATCTGAACAAATTCCCACTGAACAAGTGGCTCAACTGAATAACTCAAAATCATGTTCTTAACTGAACATCTTAAAATCAACATTAAACAAAATATCTCATAATCAAATACAAGATCCTTCAGGACCAGTCGACTGCATAAAGGACCAGTCGACTGTCCAGAGGACATATCCCAACATTTTACAAAAATAATCTAAGGCATGACCAGTCGACTGCCCCGAGACAAAACAAATAATTCTCATCAAAAATATTCTAAGTATATCAGTCGACTGAGAGGAGTCATAGGTCGACTGTCCCGAACAAATCTCAAAGACTAAAATACACAACAGGCTCGTGCCAGTCGACTGCTTTATAGTCCATTCGACTGTCGGCTACAGGTTTCCAACAATAGGTCTGAACACAAATCAAACTGGAGTTTTCTAAAGATTCACTGAACATAAAATCAATTGTATCCAGGCTAATAAACAACTCTCAATAATCTCCATCATGGATACATTTCTCAATCAATCAATTTCTCAAATCTCATATTCTCATGATCTAAACTCTTAATCCTTGGATTAGGGTTTTTCTCAACAAAACTTCTTTCATAACTTAATCAAAATCTGAACTACTACCATCGGATCTAGATGTTTATCATCTGATCATGACACAATCAATTCTTAGTATGTCTCCCAGCAATACGATCTCACAATCAACATATCCTCAACAAATCTTAATATTTCTATCATCATGATCCAAATAACACTAAGAGTTCTCATCATCCATATCCAAATTAAAGATCCATATCATACATACAACGAGACTAACAAAGTAATGGCATAATGATCACGAACAAGCATAACGAAGGTCTCACGTCATTCATCAATCAAAACAACAAAGCAAAGCAAAACAAAACAAACCACTCACCTTGATTTGAAGAAAAGATCCACAAAAGCTCCTCCTCGCTAGATCCAAGAATCCTCCTTTGTTCTTCAAAATCCAAATCACCAAAAATCTGTATTCTTTTACAATGACGGCTGAAAGAGAATTTCTCTTATATATGCCGGATAGAATATTAGGGTTTTATTCCCACTTTACAAAATAATCCTTTCCAAAAGTACATCTCACATATATAATCCTTTTCTTGAAAATTAAACCAAATATCATTTAAATTAGGATCTAATAGAAAAATATATTTCCAAACCTCAACAATTACTGATCGGAATGCCCAGCAAATGCATTTTGCACTTCAACCCTCAAAAATGTCACTTTTGCAAATAAGTCCTTCTTTTCTCAAAAATTGCAAATAGTACTAATTAATTTCAGAAAAATCTGGAAAAATACTAAATAATCTTCAAATAATAAATAATGATTTTTCATAAAGAAAACTTAATTTTTCAAACTTCTGAAAAGTCATTTGCACGTGTTTTGCATGTGTACAAAAGATAAATCTTTTAGAAAATATTTATCAAATACTCAAAATCATTTAAAGTTCATTTTCAAATAATTAAAATAATATTTGAAAATACGGGGTTCTACACGAGGCATGCCGAAGTTCAAGTGAGATGTTTTACTCACGTTTGAGCGTCGGTGGCAAGAACGCTCGGCGAGGCATGCCGAAGTCCAAGTGAGATGTTTTTCTCACGTTTGAGCATCGGTGGCAAGAACGCTCGACGAGACGTGCCGAAGTCCAAGTGAAATGTTTTTCTCATGTTTGAGCGTTGGTGGCAAGAATGCCCGGCGAGGCGTGCCGAAGTCCACATATAGAAAGGCCTGTTGATGACTCGCTGATGCCTAGTCAAGGACACGTGGCGCGTTGACCGCTTGACCGTTGACCAGTCAAATGTCTGTTGAGTTTCTTATCGTTTTACGGTAAATTGGCCTGCCTCATGAGTTCTTGAGGCCCGTTAGTCTTGATTTGCGTGTGGCTCCTATAAATCTTCACCCCCCCCTTTCACTTGTTCATTTCTCAAATTTTTACTCAGGCGACAAGTTTTTACTAATGGGAGCTTCAGGCGACAACTGACCGTTCTCCGGTAATCTTTTCGACCGTAGCAGTCACTTCAAGGTAACTCGACACTTAGTTTATTTTTTATCAAATGTCTAGCCTTCCCCCAAGTTCAGAGCCCTCCCCCTCTGCTGCCGATGAGCCGTCTCCGAGCAAGATTCCTCTCGTCAACAAGGGCAAAGGCATCGAAGTGCCTACTTCGGTGGTTTTAGGGACCATAGTGGAGAACCCAAGCAGGATGGCGGAGTTCGGGAGATTGCTAGGTGTTCTAACCGGACTCCATAGGGTTCGGGAACATCCGAAGGAACACGCCGAACGAATAGTGTACGGAAGGGGGCAGAGTTTTGAGAAGAATGTCGCGAGGGAGACTTCAGAAGTTGACGACACCATCTCCATCCTCAACGAGGCAGACCTAGTGGCCAATCGGAGGTGTTTTCAGATCCCCAAGGAGTTCGAGCTGATGCTGCTCGGTCCCGGAGTGAGGGCCAATTCAAGGATGCCGGTGGATATGTGCTTCTGGCCGGTCGACGCCTTCATTGCCGAGGCACGGCTATCGCTCCACCCCTTCGCCATCCAAGTTATATGGTGGTTTGGGATCAGCCCCATTCAGCTCATGCCGAACGGTTGGAGGGTGATCAACGGGTTCGTCCTCCATTGCCAGGCGGCAGAGATCGAGCCAGATCTAAGGGTGCTTCGGACATTATACCGACTTCAGCAGCAGAAGTCAGAGTATAGGTTCTACCTGGCCCCGAGGTATGGTGCTCGGCTCATCAGCTATCCCGACTCGATAAAACATTGGAGAGATAAGTACTTCATCATCCAGAGTCATGAGTCGTGGTGCATCCCCTCGGATTGGATCGAGGAGGTGACAAAGAGGGTGAAAGAACTTCTTGTGCTTTACCCGAACGAAGAAGAAATGGTTCAGGTTCTCCTCGATCGGTCGAAGTTCGATTGGAGGGACCTGACGGAGGAGGTGCTTTACACGGGGGGCTCACCTGCATAGACCCTAGTATGCAGTTTTCCCAATTTTTTTTTCTTTTCTTGTTCAGTTTTTACTTGTGTTTAATCACATTTTCTTCTATCGCAGAAACCATGGACTACGAAGCTGTGTTGGCTCAGAGGGCAGCACTCGGTAGCAAGGCTTCGAGGTAGCGGAAGAGGGTCGTCTCAAAGGTGACTTCCCCGAAGATGAAGATGGTCACCAGCACTGTCGAAGAAGCATCGGCGTCGGCCGCCGTGGCCCCAAGGGTGACGACGACGGCAGCTCCCTCGGCCTCAACCAAGGCAGGCGAGTTCCCAATGGCGGCCGCTTTGGGGATGGAGGCGGCTCCGCTGATGGCCGAGGCCGAGTGTTCCTGACCAAGGAACATAAGAAAATTTTTGTTCCGGAGTGGCAGATCCAGAAGCTGAACGGGTTCCTCGGCGACTCGACGTCGAGCATGCAGGCCGTCAAGCATCTAGCGACGCCGAAGGATCGCACCGCCATGGATGCCGGCGGAGTTGGGGATGATGCCCTCGAGATCACCCGAGCAGTAGTGTTGGTAAGTAGTGCAGTTTTGCTAGTTGCATACTTGTATATTTTTTGTCATTGGTTTTCATGCTAACTTGATTTTCATCCGTAGATAACCTGTCACTCACTTCGGTCATCTTATGGAGAAGATAACCAAACTCAATAAGGAGCTGAAGAAGGAGGTGGATAGAGCTCAGGCGGAGAAAGCTCAGATCGCCAACGAGCTCGACAAACTGAAAGTCGAGGCGGACGGGAAGATGACGAGGATGGAGTACCTCGACAGCCTCGTGAAGAAGCTCGAGGCCGATCTTCTTCGACAGAAGGATGCGGCGATGAAATAGCAGGAAGAAGCTGTCAAAGCTGCCAAGGTTGCTGCCGCAAAATAAGCTGAAGCCGCAACTATGGAGAAGGCCCAAGGGTTCCTTGCGGTCACTATGGCTATGGCTTCCGCTCGCACCATCGAGCAAGTGACCGAATGCTTCCCCGAGGTCGACTGCTTCGGGTGGCGCCTCTTCCCCGACCATGTCCCGGGCTTCGACGAAGAGTTAGATGAGGACGAGGAGGGGGATGACAATGCGGATGCCGAAGTCAAGGTTGTCGGCAATGAGCCTGGATCCGAGGTTACACCCTTAGCGATCGTCGCTGCTCCGGAGGAGTCTGATCCCGCAGCGGCTAGTCGCCACGGCAAAGAGGTCGAGCCTTGAATTTTAGTTTTCTAAATTTTAGATCAGCAATGTATCCCCTAATCGCGGATGGCCACCGCATGTATCTTTCCGAACTTCAATGAAATGAAAAAACTTTTCGAAATATTGGCTAAGTGTCCACAACGATTTGCTTGAAATTTTGGCTAAGTGTTCATAACGATTTGCTTGAAATTTTGGCTAAGTGTCTACAACGATTTGCTTGAAATTTTGGCTAAGTGTTTGCTGCGATTTGACTTGGCCTTTTCAGATTGTCGAAGTGATGCCGCTCGCCGAAGTGCCTCGTGTGGCCGAGGAGGCTCGTCCCGAGGTCGGTCTATGGTTGACAAAGTTGTGCCTTGCTAGGAGCCGAGAGCGATTTCGCGAAGTAGAGTGGGAGCTTCGCAAAGCATAACGCGAGCGGAATCACCTGAGATTGATCTTAGCCCGTCGAGACCTCGAGATCAGACGGCTGGAGGAGAGGCTCAACGAGTCGACCCCCGAAGGCGATGATATGGGCTCGTCGGCAGCTGTCAACCTCGGCTTGAGATTTAGGTGCCTTCGACATTCTCTGACGAAGGTGACAGCAGAGAGGGACGAGCTGAAGAAGGTTACTGTCGACAAGAGTATGGAAGTTGCTCATCTTCGGCGGACAATCGCCGGCAGTTCTCGTGGTGCTAGCTCAGTGCGATTCCCTCGTCTGAAGGTAACTGTGAAGGACGACTCGCTAAAAGAGCAAATTGTCGAACTCGAGACGGAGGTCACTCGTCTTCAGCCGCAACCCGAGCGAAGCAATGTCAGATCCACTTCCTGCACTCGAGAGGAGCGTGATAGAGGGATAACTTTTTACGAGCTCGTGAACCGCTCGCCCCTTACGCATCGGAGCCCGGGCGATGCGCAAAGTAGGGTTGCTGCTTCATCGAGCAGAGCATCTATTGGGGCTACCGTTAGAATAGGGGCAGACGATGCTACTCGGCTCCCCGGCCTAGGGACGTCCGCTGAGGCAGGCCATTGGCAGTACAACATTCGTCGCCCTCGGGTGTCTCTCAACTGAAGTGTCCTCGCCCCTAAGAGGCATTGAAGTGGCTCTCTGTAGTCTTGTACTTTTGGTTTCACAAGTTTTGTATCCCGTTGTAAAGATGAGTAGTTGGTCTTGTATTTATACTTGTTCCTCAAACTTTAATGAAATAATACTTGCTTTCGCACTTGTGTGTTTTGCTAGGATTTGTAGTTTTCAACAGTCGTAGGAGCAATTCTGAATGGTGGGACACTTTGTGCTTGCTCGTTTGCGAGTAGCAAAAGTTGCGTTGAACCAAGTATTGGACTCCGAACTTGTTGTTTATAGAGTACGAACGGCTATAGGAGCAACTCCGAATGGTGATCTGCTTCGTACTCGCTTAAGAGCAAGTAGTTGAAGCGGAGTCGAACCAAGTGTTGGACTTAAAGTGTGTCATTTGGAAAGTATCAATATCTGTAGGAGCAATTCCGAATGGTGATCCGCTTCGTACTTGCTTAGAAGCAAGTAGTTGAAGAAGAGTCAAACCAGGTATTGTACTCCAAGCAGGTCGTTTAGAGAATATCAATAGCTGTATGAGCAATTTCGAATGGTGATCCGCTACGTACTTGCTTAGAAGCAAGTAGTTGAAGCAGAGTCGAACCACGTGTTGGACTCCAAGCATGTTGTTTAGAGAATATCAACAGCTGTAGGAGCAATTCCGAATGGTGATCTGCTTCGTACTTGCTTAGAAGCAAGTAGTTGAAGCAGAGTCGAACCAAGTGTTAGACTCCAATCATGTCGTTTAGAGAATATCAACAGCTGTAGGAGTAATTCCGAATGGTGATCCGCTTCGTACTTGCTTAGAAGCAAGTAGTTGAAGCAGAGTCGAACCAAGTGTTGGACTCCAAGCATGTTATTCAGAGAATATCAACCGCTGTAGGAGCAACTCCGAATGGTGATCCGCTTCGTACTTGCTTAGAAGTAGAGTCGAACCAAGTGTTGGACTCCAAGCATGTCGTTTTAATGCAAAAAAAAATTTGTAAGTAGAGTTAGACTACCCAAAAATAGAGAACTTGAGAAGTAGAGATTTCATTTTATTAAGAACAACCGGGCGGCTGCTTCTAAGTTGCGAGCCGCCTTTACACTTTGATAACAAGAAAATACAAGTAAGGACTCTAGACATGTCTTCTGGAGCACTCTTGGAGAAGTTTCTTGGAGCGGTGTTTAGACACCCTCTTGGTACTTCATCAAGTGCTCCGCGTTCCATGTCCTCGGTATTCTCCTGCCCCCCGGGTCTTCGAGTTGATACGCTTATGGGCGAATAACTCTGGAGACCCTATATGGTCCTTTCCAATTGGGTGCCAGCTTGCCTCTTTTGCTTGATTCAGAGATCGACAACTTCCTGAGCACTAGGTCACCCTCTTTTAGGTTGGTTGGACGTACCTTCTTGTTGTAAGCTTGAGTGATCCTATGGCGGTAGGTCTCTTGTTGAATTGCGGCTCTCTTACGGATCTCGTCTATAAGGTCTAGGCAGTTGCGAAGCTGGTTCGCATTCTGTGCTTCATTGTAGGCTATCAGCCGTGGTGAAGGGAGACCCACTTCCAGAGGGACGAGAGCTTCGGAACCATACGTGAGGTTGAAGGGGGACTCCCCCGATGGAGTTCTTTTGGTGGTGCGATAGTTCCAAAGCACATTGGGGAGTTGTTCGACCCACAATCCCTTAGCAGACTTGTCCAACCTCTACTTCAGGCCAGAGAGGATTTGTCGATTTGTGTTCTCTGCTTGGCCATTGGACTGAGGGTGAGCTACTGAAGAGAATCGCTGCTGAATGCCGAGGTCAACACAAAAATTACGGAAGGTCACTCCTGTGAATTGGGTCCCGTTGTCGGTTACGAGGATGCGTGGTACCCCAAACCAGCAAATGATGCTCTTCCAAAAGAACTTCTGGACCTTGTGTTCGGTGATTGTCAAAAGAGGTTCAGCCTCGATCCACTTTGAGAAGTAGTCTATTACTACTATTAAGAACTTCAGCTGGCCCGGCGCTGGAGGAAAATGTCCGAGCAAATCCATCCCCCACATTGAAAAGGGGATTAGACTCGCCAAAGAGGTGAGTTGTGCTTGGGACAGGCGACGGAACGGGGCAAATTTCTGGCAGGCATCGCGCTGGCGGACGTATTCCTCGGAGTCACCCAATAGTGTGGACCGGAAGTAGCCATAGTTCAGGAGCTTACGGCGAGGGATCTCGCTCCCAAGTGCGCACCGCACATACCATCATGGGCCTCTTTTAGGGCATAGAGCACTTCCTCCGGGGAGAGGCATCTCAGATAGGGTCGCCCATCAACCTGAGTGTAAGAGCATTTGTACATGACTCCGTCAAGGAGTGTGTACCGCTCGGCTCGTGTCCTGATCCTCCTAGTTTCTTTCGGATCTTCGGGAAGGACTCCGTCTCGGAGGTACTCGAGAAGGGGCTTCATCCAGTTTTCCCCAAGAATTAAGGGGTAGGCTGCCATTGGCTCTGGGCCGTCTTCATCAATACTCGGTTTGAGAATGACCTCTAACAAGACGGTCCATTCTAGACCTTGGAGGGAAGAGGAGGCAAGTTTTGAGAGAGCATCCGCCTGCGTGTTCTCCTCTTGAGGGACGCACTGGAATTGAACATCTTCGAATAAGGCTAGAAGCTTCCTAACCTTTGCTAAGTACTTGGCCATACGCTCGTCCCTAGCCTCGTATTCCCCAGAGACCTGGTTGAGAACTAACTGGGAGTCGCTAAAGACCCTTACGCACTCGGCGCCTGCCTTGCGAACCATGCAGAGCCTTGCTATGAGGGCCTCATACTCTGCTTCATTATTTGATGTCAGGAAGTTCAGGCGGAGGAAGTATTAGAGGACAAAAGCATCGAGGCCAGTTAAGATGATGCCAGCTCTGCTTCCATCGGCGCAAGAGGACCCGTCGACATAAACGGTCCAGACCAAGGGGTCAGCAGACGACTCGCATGAGTCGGGGATGGTGTTCTCCATAATGAATTCGGCCAGAGCTTGGGCCTTTATTGCCGTTCTGGGCTAGTAGCTGATGTCAAACTGATTCAGCTCTATGGACCACTTCATGAGCTGCCCGGAGGTCTCGGGCTTGTAGAGAACTTGTTTCAGCGGCTGGTCGGTAAGAACGACCACCAAATGAGATTGGAAGTAGGGGCAGAGCTTTCGGGCCGCCATGACCAGGGCGAGAGCCATCTTCTCCAGCTTCGGGCAACAGAGTTCGGCATCGCGGAGAACCTTACTCACATAATAGATGGGATTCTGCGTCTTATTCTCTTCCCTTACAAGGACCGCACTGAGCGTCTGCTCTGAAGCTGCGAGATAGAGGTAGAGGACCTCCCCAGGTGCCGGCTTGCTCAGGAGCGGAGGGTTAGCTAATACTCCTTGAGCTTGTCGAAGGACTCCTGTTGCTGCTGTTCCCATTCGAAGCCTTTAGCCCCCCTGAGGGCCTTGAAGAAGGGGAGGCACTTCTCCCCGAACTTGGAGAGGAATCGCCCAATCACGGCGAGGCATCCCGTGAGCCTCTGTACTTCTTTGACACTGGAGGGAGGAGCCATCCTGAGAATGGCCTAGTTCTTTTCGGGGTTGGCCTTTATTCCCCTCTGGCTTACCAAAAACCCCAAAAACTTTCCCAAGGAGACTTCGAACGCACACTTGCTTGGGTTCAGTCTCATATTGTGCCTCCTGAGCACCCTAAAGGCTTCTTGAAAGTCAAGAACATGTTCCTGCCCTCGGGTGCTCTTGACCAACATATTGTCGACGTAGACCTCCATATTTCGGCCAATCTGGTCTTGGAAGACCCTGTTCACAAGGTGCTGATATGTAGCTCTCGCATTTTTCAAGCCAAATAACATAACTCAGTAGAAATAGAGGTCTTGGCCTGTCACGAACGAGGTCTTCGGGATGTCGGGAGGGAACATCCGGATTTGGTTGTACCCTGAGAAAGTGTCCATAAAACGGAGGAGCTCGTGCCCAGAGGTCGCATCGATCAGGGTGTCGATGTTGGGAGAGGAAAAGGGTCCTTCGAGCACGCTTTATTGAGATCGGTGAAGTCAATGCATATCCTTCAACTCCCATTGACCTTCTTGAACATCACCACATTGGAGAGCCTTCAGGGTAGTTTACCTCTTGGATAAATCGGGCATTGATTCATCTTTGATCGCCTGTTGTCGCTCGGGAGCGAACATCCGCCTCTTCTATTGGACAGGCTTGGCTTTATGGACAACGCTCAGACGGTGCATCAGGAGCTCCTTCGAGATCCCGGGCATGTTTGCCGCAGTCCATGCGAAGAGGTAGCGGTTCTCCCGTATACATCAAGAGATGTCTTGCTTAATGGAGGGGGAGAAAGCCTTGCTAATGCGGAACGTTTTAGTGGTGTCTTCTTCGGAGAAGGCCACTTCCTCCAATTCATCTACGGGCTCGGAGATAATTTGACTACTCTCCTGAGAAGTTTGAATGCTTCCAAAGAGAGAATAGGACCCCCCATCGAGGTCATATAGCACTTCCGAGCTGCTTCTTGGCTTTCCCTCACTTCTCCCACTCCTGAGGGTGTGGGGAACTTCATCTTCATGTGGTAGGCTGGCTTGGAGTGAGGCCAAACCTGGTCTACCTAGGATAACATTATAGGTGGCCTTGACGTCTACCACCATGAAGTCCATCGGCTCTGTGCGAGTTGCCGGGGCCTTTCCAGCAGTTACGTCGAGAGATATAACTCCCTCAACCATCACCGGTACCCCAGTAAACCCTTGAAGAGTGTAGCCTGCGGGCTTGAGCCGGTCCTTCGATAGCTGGAGGCCCTTAAAAACCTCCAAGAAAAGGATGTTGACGGAGCTTATGTTGTCCACCAGAATTTGACGAACGTCGAAGTTCTCCATTTGAAGGTTGATGATGAAGGGATCGCAGTGGGGTGTGCGGACGCCCTCCAAGTCCTGATCGGAGAATGTCACAGGGACTCCTAGACCCCTGGGGGGGATGGCCCTGCACAGAATTGACTTCCCTAACAAAGGCTTCTCGAAAGGAGTTAGAGTCTCCCCCATTGGGCCTCCGTGTATCAAGTGCAGGATGGCCTCTGTTTCAACCTTCGGAACCTCCGCATGCTGCTCAGCTCACCTATTAGCCCCCTGGGCGGTGGGGGCGAATCAGCCCTGTCTTTCATGACGAAGCGAGTGAGCTGCCCTGTCTGGATGAGGGTCTTAATCTCATCTTTGATGGCCCGACACTCATCTGTGTCGTGCCCGTGGTTCCGATGAAAATGACACCACTTATTCCGGACCCTCCTCTTTCTCGGAGTATTCATCTTTGGCGGAGGCGGTAGGAGGCCTTCGTTCACGATCTCCATCAGGAAGGCAGATACACTCGCGTTAAGCTGGAGTGAATTTCTCGAACTGAGGAGGAGGATGCCGCTGACCCCCATTGTCCTTTTGGGGCTTCTTAGCTCCTTCTTCGTCTGCACCCTTCCACTTGTTCGCAGAAGACGATGCCTCAAAGGTGGGGCGGTGGAGAGCTTCTTCCACTCGGATGTACTTCTCGCTCCGGAGTAGAAGCTCTGAGAAGTCCCGAGCGGGCTTCTTGGCAAGGGACGCCCTGAGGTCAGCATTGAGGACGTTGGACTGGAAGGCGACAGTGGTGACCGAGGGTTCCAAGGAAGCGATGGACCTGGCTTTGGCAGTGAAGCACTTGACATAGTCCCTCAACCATTCACCCTTCTTTTGATTGAGGAATAGTAGGGAGGTGCTCGTCTTCTCGGTGTGGCGACTGCTCACGAAATGCGTGAGGAAAAGACCCTTCGAACTGGTCGAAGGAAAAGATATATGCTGGTGCAAGTCGAGAGTACCACTCACGGACCGGCCCCTTAAGTGTGGTCGGGAAGGCCTTGCAGAGGAGGGCATCAGATGCATGGTGGATCATCATGAGAGTTTTGAACTCTCAATGTGATCTATGGGGTCTGACTCCTCGGTGTAGGTCACGAAGTGCGGAGGCTTGAAGTTGTCTGGAACTGGAGCCTCCATGATGATGCGCGAGAATGGGGGCTTGCTTGGGCGAAGGTCCCTCACCCATCATTCTTTGTCCCTGTCGAGCTGGCCGAGGTGCCTCTCCATCTCGTGGAGACGGTGGTAGACCGATTCATCTCGTCGGTCGTATCTTGCTGAGCCCTGAGACTCCTCTTCGTGCCGAGGAGGGCTGGGCTGTGACGGCGATGGCTCTGAGTAGGTGGCGGACTGATAGAACGATGGGGGTGGCTCGAAGCAGGGCACAGACTCCGGGAGCGGCAGTTATGGTCAGGAGAAGGGTGGCGATGGCTCAGAGCCGGCCTGGAACTTTGAGGGCGGCGATGGCTCAGAGCCGGCCTGGAACTTCAAGAGTGGCGAGGATGGCTCAGAGCCGGTCGAGGACTACGGGAGCAGTGAGGATGGTGAGGAGCTGGTCGCGGACTGCGTGAGCGGTGAGGATGGCGAGGAGCTAGCGGAGGGTTGGGAGCCCAACGGCCGTTGTTGGGGGCAGCGTTGAGCGCCCGGAGAACTGCCTCCTGAAACTGCTGAAATTCTGCCCTCGTGACAGGGGCCTCCTGCTCCTGCTGGGCTCGAGGCGCAGGGTGGTCTGTCAGAGAGCAGCTCTGTCTTGGGCAACATTAAGGCAACTCTCTCCACCTCCACGGAGAGTTGGACTCCCATCGATTGGATCGGCACGGTGAGTGATCCCTCGGGTGCTCGCGGAGAGGGTTCGCCTCATGTGCCCGCCTCTCATCCAGATGGGTACGAAGATCAGGGCCATGCTCGGTCTGTCGATTGTTGATCACGTCCCGAAGATCCTTTGGAGTGGGAGAAGTATGGGAAGCCATTGAGTCTGTGTCGACATTGTGGATGGAAACCCGAACCTGATGCACAGGTTGCTTGTGGCGGCTTCATCGAGAGTGCTCCCCCACTGTGGCTTGGGGTCCCAAAGGCTGCTGAATGGACTGCGGAGCCTGTGGATCGAGCTGCATGGTCGATTGGTTGGGAAGAGGGAGATCCCCTGCGGAGGAGGAGGAGGAGGATGAGAAGAGGTTGTTCTTCGATTGAAGTTTATGGGTTTCTTCTTGGGAGGCATTACTGTGAGTGGCTTTGGCGGAAGGAGGAAGGTTGGATTGCTTGTCGAGAAAGTTCCCACAGACGACGCCAATCTGTTGCCGCTGAATATTGTGTGGTGGCAATAGATGAAATTTGTAGGTTGGTAGGAACTCGAACGGGCAGAATCCTACTTCTTCCTTGTTGACAGATTGACTCCTTGGAACTCTCGCAAACCTGCACAAACGTTCGAAACACCGGGATGGATCCCTGCAATGAACCCTCCGACACTCTTGTCAATACACAAAAAAGGTAAAAGGAAAGAGCTTTAAGTGCACAAAGAGTGATCACCTGTGGCAGTATGAGGTACGGGGTATTTATAGTTGCCATGGGGATCTTTTTCAGGCTAAGAGTGAATCCCTACTTTCCGGTGTGGCTGGATAGGGGTGGTTATAACCACCTCCTCAAGATAAGGACAAGCCAAGATTTCCTTATATCCCGTTGAACTGGTCCCTAACGAGTTGAGACCTGTTCTCAACTGAACAAATCTGTTCACGAGTTAGCGGGTCCAAGAGGAGAGACCTGATTCCCAATTCGGACCCGTCTGTAAGTAAAATTACCATCTTGCCCTTGCGACTTTAGGATTCGTGCCCACTTTGAATGGTTCCGATTTAACCCCAATTTTAGCCATATCACTTACCTAAAACAGCTTTGTCTACTACTTTCGAGTACTGATTCACTAAATCATTTTTTAGCAATGATGCTCAAGCAGACAAAAGTATAATGCACGTGCTATAAATCCCTACAAAAGTATAAGGTCATTAAAATAAATGAATTTTCCATTTGAGAAAAAATAGTCAAGTATTTAAAATTGCAAAGCTACATCAAAATTTTGTTTTAAAAATGAAGAAGAATTATTAGCAATTAAGTCACAATAGTCCTATTATATAATTGGCAAATTCATTACCCAATAGGGCAAGAACAAAATAAAGTTAATAGTTCACACGAAATAATTGAGCATCATCATCCAGAACACTACCAAGTTCCCTACTATAGTTCACATTCGACTTCCTCTATCTCCACACTTCGATGTTTATCCATCATAAACAGGAAGCAATCATACCTGACGTAAGACCAAGGTAAAGGCTGTATGTCTAGGTAGTTCGATTCCTCTTACTAAAACATTGGAGCGGGAAGTCTGGGCCCGGTTGCAAGTAATATAAGGACAGTTTAAGAAACACTACTTCGCAATTGCGATAAAATAAAATAAAATAAAAT
The DNA here is from genome assembly GCA_017893485.1 of Hemerocallis citrina. Classification (NCBI taxonomy): domain Eukaryota; kingdom Viridiplantae; phylum Streptophyta; class Magnoliopsida; order Asparagales; family Asphodelaceae; genus Hemerocallis; species Hemerocallis citrina. Next base: position 221,451,450 of record CM030359.1, read on the forward strand.
AAAATATTAGATATTGTTTTGCAATTGCAATACTAAGCTGTGGCTAAATCCGGCTATTACATTCAAGTAGCTAATATCCGGATACTGTAGTTAACTTCTTTAGTTAAAGTGAATATAAGAAAGATCGTGTCTTCCCCTAATTACACCTCTCTCAAAAACAATACACAAGCTAGAAACTATCCTACATATAATTGTACATATAATACTCAAGCCAGAAACTATCCTTTAACACTAACTCAATCAAAACCCAAGGTTTGCAAACTAAAAATTCTAACAGTTCTAACCAAAATTCTAACTACAATTCACCTAAAATCCAATCTACAATGCAGTCAGTTTTGTTTAGATGAGAATTAGGTTACAATCCAATCTTTAGATGAGAATTAGGCTACGCATAAAAAAAGTAACACATGAAAACCCAAATATAACACAAACCCAACAAAACGAATGCAGTCAGTGGTCGGGATCAACTAACTGTAACACAAACCCAACAAATTTTGATCGGTGTACACTGAAGTATACCTGAGATGTAGAGATGGTGAAATTGGTGGTCGGGATCAACTCAGGCTGTGGTCGGGGCATTGAAATCGGTGACGGTGAGGCGTTCGGTGGTTGGGTGGGGTCGCAGTTGAGCGGCGTCGGGGTTGGCGCTAGTGGTCGGCAATCAAAACAAGGAGGAGGTCGAGGCTTTTGGTTTGTTTGTCGATAAGAGCAGAAGGGAGGAGCAGGGAGGTTTTGGCTGGCGATGGTCGGCGATCGAAATAGGGAGGAGGTTGGGACTTTGGTCTGTGAGAGCAGAAGGGAGGAGCAGGGGGATTTTGGCTGGCATTGGACGGAAACAGGGGGTCATAACTGGAGGTGGGGGGCCGCTGTGTGGTGACAGGAGGGGTCGTCGGCGGGAGGGCGGCGCTCAGGAGGCGCCGAAGGGAGAGAGAGCGAGGGAGACAGTGAGAGAGAGCGGGGAGAGAAAGAGAGCGGGAAGAGAGAGATAGGAAATGAGAGAGAGAGAGAGACAGCGAGAAAGAGAGAGAGAAGGGGGGTATTTCGGGAAAGAAAGAGTGAGTGAGTGATTTTTGAAATTGTGGGGTTTGAAATTTTGGGCAAAAAAATATGTTTTGTGAGAATCAATCTGGGCCATTGATTTTAGAGGAGATTGAAGGAGAGCCACTTGATAGCTTTCTTTGTAATTTATCTTATATATATATATATATATATATATATATATATATATATATATATATATATATATATATATATATATATATATATATATATATAGCCCTTCTGTTATGCATTACCCTCCGTGTTCACTCCGTGTGAACTTTTTACACGGAGTGCACATGGATGATCTAAACCATTTGCATTGATCTACACGTCTAAATTTGTCTAAATATGCGAAATAAAATTATTTGGAATTCATTTGTCCATCCATTGAAGTGTTACAAAATTGTAGGACTAAATATTGTTTGTCTTTATACTTGATTGATGGATGGGCAAATGAATTCAAAATGACTTGATTCTACATATTTAGACTAATTTAGACGTGTAGATCAATGTGAACAGTTCGGATCATCCATGTACACTCTATGTAAAAAGTTCACGCAGAGTGCACACGGAGAGTAGTGCACAACGGAAGGGCCCTATATATATATAGGGTAAATGGGATATGAGCAACTTACTCATTTAGTAAATGAGCAATTGATTATGTGGCATGCATGTGATACATTGGACAACTAAACCTTTTAAGGATTTACCAATCACATGCATGCCACATCATCAATTGCTTATTTACTAAATGAGCAAGTTTCTCATAACCCCTTTTCCCATATATATATATATATATATATATATATATATAGAGAGAGAGAGAGAGAGAGAGAGAGAGAGAGAGAGAGAGAGAGAGAGAGAGAGTCCCTATCCATTGTGCACTAGGCCTCCGTGTGCACTCGGCCTTCCCGCCTTCGTATTGACGATCTAAATCGTTCACATTGATCTACACATCTAAATTAGTCTAAATATGTAAAATCAAATAATTTGAAATTAATTTGCCCATCCATCATGTGACTATAAAAAAACAACGATTTCAACCACAGAATTTTGTAACACTTCAATTGATGGGCAAATGAATTTCAAATGATTTGAATTTACATATTTAGAGTAATTTAGATGTGTAGATCAATATGAACGGTTCGGATCGTCAATACGATGGCGGGAAGGCCGAGTGCACACGAAGGCCTAGTGCACAATGGAAATGGACTATATATATATATATATATATATATATATATATATATATATATATATATATATATATATATAAAGCTTTAATATGAGCTTTCTTCCATTGCAAATAGGGTCTGTTTGCACAGACTCGTTGCAAACGGCGATCTGAGCCGTTGGATCAGGATCAAATGGCTCAGATCTATTATGGTATTTTTTGTGTGTGAAAATTTTGTCTTAGTCTGTCGTTGGCAACAACGGGCTAAGTTATAAATGAATAAATCGTTGCCAACGACGAGCTTAGGCAAAGTGGAAAAAAAATAACTCTATCTTCTTGCTCTCATTATCTCCTTACTTTATCTATCTTCTTCTCCGAACCCAAACACAAACCCAATCCCGATCGAAAACCGATCCCCTCTCACTATGACGACTCCTCCTCTCTCACTTCACTCACTCACTCAGGATTGTTCCCTCATTGGCACACACTCTCTCTCTTTTCCGAAGCACCTCCCCCAACCCAAAAAACCCTAACCCTAACCCACACCCAAACTCCTCATCCTCTTCCTCTGTCCACTGTTGTTGTTCCTCCTCCATTCCCACACTCTCTCTCACTCCCAATCTTTCCTCCAATCTTCGAAACCACTTCTCCAATCTTCGAAATCAAGTCGAAACCCTAGTTCGGCGACAACACCTACATTGGGAAAATTTGCAGTAGTGTAAGGTAATGACTAAATCATTGGCTTTGTAGTTGTATTTGTGATATATTTTCATGTTTTTTATGTATATTTCTAATTACTTGAATTGAATAAATTTTCCCATTAATTTTTTAGATGTAGTAGTTTGTATATAGTATTTTGATAATTTTATACGTTGGAATTTCAGTCGTAGTTGTAGTTGTTTGCTCAAATTGTATATTTAGTCGTATTTTTAATTGTTCGATATTAGAAAAACCGCGTAAACGGTCAAAAAAAATTTAAAACTTTGCGGGTAGGTCGGACTCACCTACACAAGTCAACGCAACTTTTAGAAGTGAATTTCGACTCACGATTTGAGAGATACGGCCGTGTATCGCTTTTCGATAAGAAAAACTAAAATAAAACGGTACACGGCTGTATCTCGCAAATCGTGAGTCGAAACTCACTTCTACAAGTTGCATTGACTTTTGTTACATGAATCCGACCAACTTACAAAGTTTTGGAAATTTTTTATGTCGTTTGTTTGGTTTTCTCACATATCTCGAACAATAACTAAACTATAAACTTTTTTAGTACGGTTACACTTGAAAACCCTACAAACGACGTCCAAAAATTACAAAACTTTGCAAGTAGGTTGGAATCACGTAACACAAGCCAACGCAACCTGTAGAAGTGAGTTTTGACTCACGGTTTGCAAGATAAGGCCGTGGACAGCTTTATTTTGATTTTTCTTGACCAAAAGCGATATACGGCCGTATCTTACAAACCATGAGTGATAAATTAGTTCTACAAGTTGTGTTGGCTTGTGTGGGGTCAGTCTCACCTACTCACAAAGTTTCAGAATTTTTGGATGTCATTTGTGGGTTTTTTTATCATTTATCGTAACCACAACAACTTAAACAACTACTTTTTGAAATTTTGCGTACAAGAACGTCAAAAACCTCACAAACGGCAACTAAAAATTTTGAAAATTTGCAAGTAGGTTGGACTCACCTTACACTAGCTAACGCAACTTGTAGAAGTGATTTTCGACTCACGTTTTGCGAGATATGGCCATGTATAACTTTATTTATTCTTTCTTGAAATAAAGCGATACTCGGCCGTATGTCGCAAACCGTGAGTCGTAACTCACTTATGCAAGTTGTGTTGACTTCTGTAAGGTGAGGCCAACCCACTCGCAAAGTTTCGGTATTTTTCGTTGTTGTTTGTGCATTTTTCCACATTTTTGTTTTGTTTATTGTTGATAGAGAAATGGATTATCAATTAATCTTATGTTTATTGTTGATAAAGAAAATGGCTAGAATGAGGCAAGCGAGAAGCCCTTCTGGTGGCACTAGTAGAGAACCGTTTACAGAAGTAATATTGATTATTATTATTAGTAAAAATATGAATATGTAACATTGTATCTTTAATACCATGATTTGTATTCATTCGTGTAGGTTGGTGGCTGTCATTCTCGATCCGCCGAGGCCGGTCCGTTGTCTTTGGTTAGACTTACACCTCCTGGACCGGAAGACCCAAGCATGTTTGCGTTGCAACCCATACACAGATCCCAAGCCGTGTGAGATGGGTCTGCAAAGAAGTGTAACTTCTGGAAACACGTGATACTTCCCATGGACCCCCGTATTGCTCCATACTTGGTCCGAACCGGTTTTTACAGAGCCAAATTTATAGGGGGTGTGAAGCTTGATCAACCTTTATTACAGCTCTTATGGAGTGATGGAGGCCAAAGACCCACACATTCCACCTACCGGTAGGATAGATGACCGACTCTCTCCAAGATGTAGCAATGATTACCGGGCTTCCTATAAATGGGGTGGCCGTGACAGGGAACATGGATTTCGACCGAGTGGAAGTTGTACATGATCTGCTCAGTTTCTATTTAGATAAGATGTTGATAAAAGAAGAGAGGACGTTGAAGCTAAAATTTTAAAAGATATTTTGTTAGATCATGATGAAGATGTCGTAGAGCAAGCCGTAGAGCATGCTAGAAGTGAAGTCGAAGAAGTTTTTTGGAATGAAGTATTCGAGGGTAAATCACTCCGACTTTCATGGTTGAAATTAAACTTCGAAGATTATTTGAAATTTGATTCAAATGAAGAAGACGTCATGTACTATGTGCATGCGTATATATTCAGTTTGATGGGAGGTGTGCTCTTCCCAAACTCCTCTGGTGCAAGCGTGTCACTCATATATTTACGGTTGTTAGAAAACATCATTATAGCCAACCATTATAGTTGGGCGAGTGCGGCCTTAGCGTTATTCTATAGGAACTTGGGGTGCACCGATGGTTTTATTGCAAATAAGGAGTTGGGAGTGCATCCACGTCGGTCGTCCCCGTATTATTGAGGCAACACCAGATTGGTTGGCCGAAGCACCGAATGCAGAGATGTTGCCTCTTTATGAGCATACTGGGCAGGGCGGCACACGTGGGTCGATAACCCACGCACATCTCTCGCATACTACAGAGATGAGTTGGATGCTTTGTGCGACGAGTTCATCAATTGGGTTTCGTACACCCCCGATAGATTACAATGGGTCCACTAGTGTGTTTAGTTAGCGACCTTTGGTTGACTACCCCATTCGTCAACTTCTCTGTTATGGAGTTCCATTATCCGGATAGAGTAATGCGGCAATTCAGATATCGGCAGAAGATTCCTGAAGCCCGCTCGTATGACAAAAAACTGCACGAGGTGAAAGGAACGGGTTGCGTGTCCAATTTCGAATGGGCGGATTTCCATCGGGTACATGTGGCAAATTGGAATATCATACGATATCAGATGAGACACAATATGTTGCTTATTTTTGTACCTTCACTACAACATTTTTGGGGTACCCTGGCAAAACTACCCCGGCATTTTGGTAGTAGTGCCGGGGTAGACCTGAACCAGGACGAGCTTGGAAAATGTTAGTGATCTAAACCAGAATGTTTTAAAAATGCCGGTGTATGTATACCTACACTGGCGTGCTTTTTAACAGCTGCCGGGGTATGTGTCTGCGATAAATAAAAACCCGAAGCCCTAAAACATATCACTCATTCCCCAATTTTTTTTATCAGCTCCCACTCTCTCCCGTGCTCTCCATCGACGATCTTGGTTCTCTGCCGCCGCCCTGGCCACCGTCGAAGACGAAGACGAAGACGACTGTCATCCCCCTTCTTTCTCCTTCATTCTCTCTTCTGCGAAGACGAAGACGAAGGAGAGGAAGTTGAAGACGACGGTGAGATGAGCGGTCACGATTCGAAGTACTTCTCGACGACGAAGAAGGGGGAGATCCCCGAACTCAAAGAGGAGCTTAATTCCCAGTACAAGGTATGGATTCCGCACCTCGACCCCGATCTGATGCAAACTAGGGTTTCGGATGTTGTCCAGATTGGTGTTGGAATTAGGCGTAAAATGAAGGAATGAATGGATTGCAAGATTTATTTTGTGTTTGAGATCTAATTTAGTTAGGCGGTAGCAAGAATTGAATTTGTGTGTTTTGGGTTTGAAAGTAGAACAATTGGGCCATGGAATAAGGTTATGGAAGTTAATGAAGAAATCAAGCTATGATTGGTCTTTAATTTGGATAGAGGGTGTTTGAGATCTCGATGCACTTATTGGTAATGCTATGATTGGGCTTAGTGTGATCTGGGTTATATGCTATGATTGGTCTTTAATTTGGATAGAGGGTTTGTGGTGATGACATGGAAAATTCAAGCTCATCAGACCGTATTGTAGGTCTCTCTCTCTTTTTAGAGAAAGATTTACATGCCGATCGATAATCCCGCTGAACTGAGCAATCTCTTCTCTCTTGCCTTTAATCTTAGGACACCTTCCTACACAATGTTGTTTTCATGTTTGTGTTTTACTTCCTCGTTTCTGAGAATTCTCAGGTTCTTCTTTTTTGTTGTACAAGACTATTAAGCTGAAATAAAAGTTGGCAACGTCTAAGGTAGGTTGTTGCCATGATTTTATTTGTACTCCTTGAACTAACATTTGTTTATCTTCAGCTTTGTTTTAGAGATTGAAAGTGATGATGCCATTCTTGATTCAAAGTACTAAAGAGGAAGCAAAAATTGCTTAATTCTATTTGTCAGTCATTATTGTTATAGACTATAAAAACAGTATACATCAACTATCAAGCATAAGCAGCCTGCCTTTAGTCTTTTCTCCGTGATCTTCATCTCTGTTGTACCAAGTGAACAACTTAATGATACTGAAGGCTAAAACTGCTAAAAACAGATAACAGTCATTTTCTCAAGGTTCATTACTTTTGGAAATGCTTTTGAGTGTCCAGTTAAGATACACCTTATATTGACTAACAAAATGAGAAATGTTGATATTGCTTGAGGATAGAACTTTACCTATATATAGACAATGATTACTGACTTCATTTTTCCCAATCGAAACCTTACTGTTTCAGGAGCTTATGGTATGATAAATCATCATGCAGTGGTCAAACAATTTATTATAGGATATTGTGATTCAATAATATGTATGCTTGATTACAATTGTTCATGTCAGGCATACATAGATATTCTGACACTATCTGTTGTGTATTCCTTACTTGAACATTTATAGGAAGATGCTTTCTTGAGTTCATGATAATGTATTATGTTTTAAAGTGCGTAATTTTTTAGTAGAAGTTTAATGACTCCGGGGATTTTATTGTTTAAGCAAATTCTTGGCAAGTAAAATTGAAGTTAGACTTCAATCGACAAGCATAAAGTTCAATATTGTTTTATGTATAAATTTTGGCGGCTAGTACTGATTGCAGCTCCTTTTCTTTGTGAAGTAAGTTGGGGGTTCATTTCATTATGACATCAAATATATGTACATTTCATGCTTTCAGTGACTAGTGGGTATTTCGGACATGATCTACTACCAAACTTTTGTGGATGGTTTGTCTTTGTTATCCTAATCTGACATGGAGTTTTTAAATCTAGTATATAAGTGCAGCAAATGGGAGTAGGAAGAATTTGGTATTTTGTCTCTACTGCAAATAATTTTCAACTCTTTTTGTGGTTATCATATATACTGTCTGTAGGTTTCTGATCTACTACAAATAATTTGATGATATTATACTATTATGCTTCATTCATATATATTATAATGGGTCTCTTTTAGTTTTGCAATTGGTTTTGATTGTAAGAGTGCTGAAGAGTTTTTTTTTTTAAATATATATCTACCCCGGCATTTTTTACAAGCACCGAGGTAGTTTTTCAGCAAAACTGGTAACTTTTACTAGCGTTTCAAAAACGCCAGTGTAGGTGATGGCCGAAAACAAAAGTTCCAAACGAAACCACCCTTTTGGTGGCGTTTTTCCAACCGCCGGTGTAGTTTTAACCTATACCGGCGTTCATAAAAAATGCCGGGGAATGTCCCTAAGATACAACGACACACGATTCAGCAACGCTTGCACCGACGATTTATAAAACGCCGGTGGTATCTACTGAGGCGTTTAAAAATGCTGGTAAATGTGAAAAAAAATGCCGGTAAAGACTGTTAGTCTTGTAGTGCTTACGATGACTCATTCCAACAAGTTTATATGACGTGGTACAAGCGCATTACCAGATTGTGTGTATCTCCGCATACCATTGTACTAGCCGAAGTCCAGATATCGATTCCCCCAACCGAGAAGGAACCACCATCAGCATATTCTTGTTCCCAACCAGTGTATTAACCGAAGGCGTCGACGTATCGAAATATGGTTAGTCTAACTTTACATATTTTTATATATTTCGTATCTATGTATTGTTATGTGAACACTTGATATTTATATAGATAATGTTGTTTACAATGTTGCTTAATTTATATATTTCAACTCTTTGTAGATTGAAAACAACACATGAGACACAGTTAAGATAACTGCTCGTACGTTGAAAAGTACGTTACCTGGGAGTGTGAATGAGATAATGCGGGAGATCCTTAAACCATGCTGCCATACTCTTAAAGATGTAGGTGAAGGAGCCAAACTTGATTCGTACTTACAAGCTAATGTGGCTAGTTCTCGAAGGAAGAGCGTGACAAGGGGAGGAATACAGATTGTTGAGCCACAACAATCGCAACAACAAGAACCAGTGGATGTCGATGAAGATGAGCAAGCATCGGATGAACCCTTATCCACCGAGACACAAGTTAGACGCCGAAATCCCCAAAAGAAGATGAACAAGCCGGATCAGTACACACCAAGTGGATGCAAACCGCGTGGTCGGAAAAGGGAGTATCTAATACACCTTCTTTATTATTAGTTTTGTATTTGGTTTATGATTTCATTCCTTAAATGACTAATACATCTTCTTTTCTATGTTGATCAATTATGTAGATGAATTGAAGGGCATGCGAGGAAGTGGACTACGTATGTAATTGATTACTTATTCGTAAAATGAATGTATTGATCCAATTTATGTACTCATTCGATAAATGTGTAACTTGGGTTTATATATTTATGTTCGATTTTGTTTATTATAGTTTGTGTATGAAAGTTTTATCATGGGTTGTAGTTGTTGTTATCGGATGAGATTGATGATTTATGTGATAATTGTTGATATCACTTTGAATTATCAAATTGGTGTATGTGTGCAGCAAACATTTTGTAGATATTGATCTTGTATGCAGCATATGCTGCTGTGATTTTGAATATTTTAAGGGTAGTCTTCTACTTAACCCGTTATTGGCAATAACGGGTTAGGTGAGCTTAACTGGTCATTGCCAACAACGGGTTAAGTTGGAAGAATTTAGCAGAACTTAATCTTAAGAAGTTGAATTTTGTACATATTTTCATCCACAAAGAGCAAATACATTGGAAAAGTCACCAATAACGGGTTAAGTGAGCTTAACCCGTCATTGCCAACCACGGGTTAAGTTGGAAGAATTTGGCAGAACTTAATCTTCAGAATTTGAATTTTATACACATTTTCATCTACAAAGAGCAAATATAGTGAAAAAGTCATTCAACCTAACCCGTTATTGGTGATAACGAGTTAAGTGAGCTTAACCCGTCATTGTCAATAACGAGTTCAGTTGGAAGATTTTGGCAAAACTTAATCTTCAGAAGTTGAATTTTGTACACACTTTCATCCACAATGAACAAATACACTAGAAAAGTCATTCAACCTAATCCGTTATTGGCGATAACGGATTAAGTGAGGTTAATCCGTCATCGCCAACAACGGGTTAAGTCGGAAGATTTCGGAGAACATTATAAGTGTTTTAAGTTTATAATTTTTTATCTAAAATATTTTGAGAATTATTTTAATATTTTAATAAATCAATTAAATATATTATAAATGCATTTTTTTAAGAAAAAGAAGCTACAATAAAAAAATTAAATATTTTTTTGGTAAAAACAACATATTTTTTCCACATATTCAGAATAAATAAAATTAAATATTAATTAAAAAATGGGTACCCAAAAAAAAATATAAAATCAAAATTTGAAAATAATGGTTGAAATATAAATTATAAAATATTTTTTTGAAAAAATTATTAAAAAATTAGAATTTGTGAAAAAATAACAAAATAAAGAAAACAGAAAAGAAAAATTAACAAAATAAAATTTGGGTAAACAAACTCAAATTAAGGGCGGAAATATAGAACAAATAAGAAAATATAAGGTTCCAACTCTAGCTCTTCCTGTAACCCTAATATAACCCTATAATCCTAGCCCTAACCTTCTAACCGTAGCCTAGCCTATCCCTCTAACCATAACCCTATAATCCTATAACTGTTAAACCGAAATCAATGTATATGGAGAATGATGATAAATTCCTAAATTTTATATGGAGATCCAATTTTTATAAAAAAATTTATTATATGTTTTTTTATAAATAGATTTTATTTAAAAAAATCAAGTTTCTGGTACAAATCTATTCTACTTAATATTCAGAATTGGTTTTGAACATCAAAATTTTCAGAATTTTTTTTGAATTTTTTATTTTAAATTTTTTTTAAATATGTTAAATATTTTAAATATTGTTCGGTATGATAACCTAATAGAGTGAAGAGACTATTATAGATATTTAGATAAAAAAAATAAACAAAATTTTAAAAATCAACTAAATAAAATAATGCATTTTTAAAAAAAAAGTTGTTAGAATAAAGATATTAATAAAAAATGCGTTCAAAAAAAAAATTCTAACATTTTTCTAATAATGGTTGCAATATAAATTATAAAACCATTAAAAAAAATAATTTAAAAAATATTAGAATTTGGGGGAAATATTTTTGGGGGAAAGTACTCAATTTAAGAAGAAAAAATAAAGTTTAGGAAAATATAAGGCTTCAAACCTAGCCCTAACCCCAAACCCTAGCCCTAACCATCCAAGCATAACCATCTAACCCTCTAACTCTTAAACCGAAATCAATGTATATGGAGAATGATAATTATTTCATAATTTTTATATGAAGATTTTATATGGACATCTCAATTTGTATGGATATGTTTTTTATGAAGATATTTTATTTTAAAAATCAAATTTTTTTGTACAAATCTCTTTTACTTAACCCGTTATTGGCAATAACGGGTTAAGTGAGCTTAACCCGTCAACGCCAACAACGGGTTAAGTTGGAAGAATTTGGTAGAACTTAATCTTCAGAAGTTGAATTTTGTAAATATTTTCATCCACAAAGAGCAAATACACTGGAAAAGTCATTCAACCTAACCCGTTATTGGCGATAACGGGTTAAGTGAGCTTAACCCGTCATCACCAACTACGGGTTAAGTTAGAATATTTTGGCAGAACTTAATGTTCAGAAGTTGAATTTTGTACACATTTTCATTCAACCTAACCCGTTATTGGCAATTACGGGTTAAGTTGAAAAAAAGAAAACAAAAAACAAAAAAAATGTACACAACATCTGTTAGTTGCACACATACACAAAGTTCACAAATTTCAGCATACATATACATTCTCAAAGCAATTACAGCAACAAGATTCTCATCTCATTCACATTACCATTCTCTTTCATCATACACATTCTCAAAATTTTGATACACAAATTTGCCATTACATACACAAAAACATACTTATAACTTCAAATACAATTCTTAACCATTAACCATTCCAAAAATGTATTTACATGAGCATATATACATTCAGAAATTTAAAACTTTTTGAAGAGAAACGCCTTCTTTCAACACGACCATGTTCCAATCAAAACCTACAACCATGTTCCAATCAAAACTTGTAGAAATTCATAAATTTCTTATCATCAAATTGTTTTAGTAATACAAGTCTCGAAGTTAAATTTCACATACATAATAAGAAATTTACCTCGGCACGAATCTTCACCTTCTTGGTCATCACTCTCTTCACTGCTTGGATCTTCTTGATATGTTGTCAACCCGCTAAATAAATGAGAAGAATGAGTTCGTCAACAAGAACAAGTCAAGTTTGAGTGAGTCAAATTAATATAAACTAAAAGTAGATATATTACATCGCCAAATTGTTTGGACAATTTCTTGAATCGTGTAGTACGACACGAAGTCATGTCCTGTACCGTCTAGATTTTTTTTCTTCCGATTTTTGCTCTTTTATCGGCCTCAATATCTTCCCTCTAGGCCTTCCCTTTGTAATGCATTGTCGATGGTCCCCTACCGGTGCATGTGCATGTCCACCATTCTCAGGTTGTGCACTACTTTCGTGATGTGCGCTAATTCCGGGTTGCATGTGAGAAACACCTTCAATGCCCTTAAGCATATGGTCGAGCATGTACTTGTAAGTTTCTTCGGAAGAACAACCAAGATCGACCAATTGTCTTGAGTGCTGAATCAATTCACAATATCGAGAAGCAAAATTGTCGCTAATACTATTGGAAATGGATGTATAGCTTCTTCTCAACTGATCTCGGGTCTATTGTCTACAAATATATTGCTCCTGTAGTACGGTGTAATCGGTGAATCGAAAAACTGCCAAAATATGCTAGCATGGAATGCCTACGAATTCATAGAGGCAACAAGCACATTTAACCATTTGACGGTGTTTGGAAAAAGAAATCACCCTCCCCGATTCTGAATTTCCACAAAGTGTTAGAAAGAAAGCTGAACTATCCAGTGTATCCATATTAGCAATGAAACTCACATTAAATAATAAGCTTTTTTGCACTTCTTGTTAGAATTTGTAGAAAATCTTCAATGTGTATGTTTGCGCCATTTATTCCTCCATTGCCCATTTGGTCTTCAATTTTGGTCTCTCCTCACGATTACGATGAGTTTCTTTAAGTTCCTCGTGTCTTTGTTTTACTAAGACTCGGTCGAAGATGATGACAAATTCATGTAAGGAGTATTTATTATGGGTATGCTGCTTCAAGGATGAATGCAGAGACTCGCTTCTTTGGGTACTCAACATGCCGGCCCAAAATGACTCTCTTGCATAGACGAGTGCCCATTTCTCACGAATTTCAAATTTATCGTTCAACCATTTGTTATTCTTAAATTTTTATTGCAAAAGCAATAATTTCCACTTCTCTTCAAAATCATTTTTATATTCTTCCGTATACATGATACTCTTCAAAGCATCCCTAAACTCATCGATATTATTCGACATACAAACCTTCTGCGATAACTTATCCAAAATATATCAAATGCAATATCTATGCTCAGTCACAAGGAAAACTTTCTTCAGTGCAGCACCCATTCCACGATCAACATGTGTCAAGATGCCCATCGACTCACGTACCATTACTCATCGCCACTTTTCAAAGAACCACTCAACTGAGGATGTATTCTCATTTTGAAAGAACCTATAACCTAAGAACGTTGATTGCCAATGATGGTTGACTCCAACAAATGGTATGAATAATATTTTGTATCGCTTCGTGTTGTAGGTGGCATCAAAGCAAACTACATCCCCAAATACTTCTAAATTATTCCTACTGATACTATCCACCCAAATACAATGGGACAATCGAAATTCGGGATCTAATTGGTAATCATAAAAAATTAAAGGATCAGTCTACTTTTTCGATTTGAATAACTCAATGAGCATTTGCCTATCATGTCCTTTCATACCTTTCGTCGAGTCTCTCCTTAGATTTCTAAAATCGGTTTCAGTGAATCCAATTTTATCATGACCTCCACTTGCACCTTCGAAGAAAAGCATTTGTTTGCATATAGGAATATTAGCTTCGGTAAGTTGACCAATCACTCTTTTATCGGATTTTGACACTTTATGGTTTCGAGGTACCAAATGACTTCTATCGGGTGAAGTAAATTCATGATTGTGAGGTTCATTAAATGAATAAATAACCAATGTATTACTTTGTTCGTTTAGTTTTACTCGAACAAAAACTTTGCAACCCGTTCTAGAAGTAGTTTCCCCGTCTAGCATTATTAGGCTGACTCGGTGACTCCCCGGCTTTATTACATTCATATAATTTATCGATTGCATTGGTTCCCTTGTATTTATTCCCACCCTTACGCATAGAGAAACCCACACATCTAAAATATGATGTGTAAAATTTCTCCGCTTCATCTAAAGTATGAAACACCATACCTATCTTTGGATTTAGGTGCTCGTTACTTTTGGCTGAGATTCCCCACTTTCTTGTGCACGAACAAATTTTTCTCTGGCAACGGAACTTCCTTCAACACTATCAGTATCTAACATAAAAAATAATAGAACGATTATCAATACACTAATCATATAGACCTAATTACACTATTTGCATATATAAAGACACAAGACAACATACACAAATGGCAACGAAAAAATTTAGAAACTTTGCGAGTGGGCCGGGCTCACCCAACACAAGCCAAAACAACTTGTAGAAGTGAATTTCGACTCGCAGTTTGCGAGATAAGGTCGTGTATTGCTTTATTCTGATTTTTGTTGACCAAAAGCGTTATACAGTCGTATCCCACAAACCGTGAGTCGAAAATCACTTCTACAAGTTGTGTTGGTTTGTGTTAGGTGAGCCCGACCCACTCACAAAGTTTATAATTTTTGGATGTCATTTTAGGGTTTTCTAGTGTATTCATACTAACAAATTTCAGAGTTTAGTTGTTGTTGTTCGAGATATATGAGAAAACCGCACAAGCGACATCAAAAAATTACGAAACATTACGAGTTGGTCTTACTCACGTAAAACAATCCAACGCAACTTGTAGAGTTGAGTTTTTGCCTCACGGTTTGCGAGATACGGCCTTGTATCGCTTTATTTTTATTTTTCTTGACCGCAGGTGATACACGGCCGTATCTTACAAACCGTGAGTCGAAACTCACTCCTGCAAGTTCTTTTGGCTTGTGTGTCATGATTCCAACCCACTCGCAAAGTTTCGGATTTTTTATACCATTTACGCGATTTTACTAATATCGAACAATTATAAATACGACTCAATTTATATTTTGGATAGACAACAACAACTACAACTATAATTCTACCGTATAATCATCAAAATACTACATACAAATTTCTACATCTACAAAATTACGCAAAACAATGATCAATTCAAACAATTAGGAAGAGACATAAAAAACAACAAAAATATACACATACGAAGCCAATGATTAAGTCATTACCTTGCACAACTACGAATTTCCCCAATGTAGGTGTTGTCACCGAACTAAGATTTTGACTTCCCGATTTGCGTTCGAAGATTGGGAGTGAGAGAGTGTCTAAGAATGGAAGAGGAGCAGCACCAGTGGACGGAGGAGGAAGAGGAGTTTGGGTGTGGGGGTTAGGGTTAGGGTTTTTGGGTTAGGGGAGGTGCTTCAGAATAGAGAGAGTTCCAATGAGGGAACGGTGTTGAGTGAGAGAGTGAAGTGAGAAAGGAGTCGCCGGAGTGAGAGGGGATCAATTTCAGTTGGGATTGAGTTTGGGTTCGAGGAAGAAGATAGATAGAGTAAGGAGAGAGTCAGAGAGAGAAG
Organism: Hemerocallis citrina; assembly: GCA_017893485.1. Lineage (NCBI taxonomy): Eukaryota > Viridiplantae > Streptophyta > Magnoliopsida > Asparagales > Asphodelaceae > Hemerocallis > Hemerocallis citrina. The sequence continues at coordinate 221,467,212 of CM030359.1, forward strand.
AAATAGTTAAAAAAAATATTCACTTTGCCTTAGCCCGTCGTTGAAGATTTTGATCCAACGGCTCAGATTGCCGTTTGCAACAGATCTGTGCAAACAAACCCGTTTGCAATGGAAGAAATCTCTCTCTCTCACTCTCTCTCTTTATATATATATACACACACTTTTGAGACATGTTTCGCTATATTCTTTTTAATAAAACATGGTAGTTATACTTCATATTTTTTTTAAAAATAAAATATATTACTGTAAGACACATTGCTATGGATCTAAGTAGCAATGAGTGAATCATTTAGAGTCTGCTTGAAATATAGTAGTTATATTTATAATATGAAAAATATCATAAAATATGTTTAATCTACCAAAAAAAAAATCAATTGTAAGAATTCCTGAGTTATTTTAGGTTTTTGTTGAGGTCTGGTTTAAATGTATTGAAGAATTTCTATGCTTAAAGTGTGATAATTAAATAGTTTTGCTTGATGACACTTGCATGTGTTGTAACTTATAAGTACAAAGGTATAAATTTTTTTTTGATCATACGGATAGAGTCCAAAAGACTCCAGCCATCAGTTGATTAATAAAGAATAAAAAATGTACAAATAGAGTTTTACAAGCGGTAAAACGACCAATCAGCCAGCAACACAAATTACAATCCTAGGGTATTGAACATTCCTTACTACAATCAAACAGATAAGAATAAAACAATAATTACGTCCTCCTAATCGGTAGCTCAGCAAAAAGGAGAGGAAATGCTCATCGATCGAGGAACTGCAAGCAAGAAGGGATGAGACCTCGAGTAAACAAAACGTCAGTCGGAGTCTTCCCAAGCCGATGACCGCAAGTCATCGCTCCCCAATCCTCAACACACAGAGAAGGAGAAAACAGCTCGCAAAGAGTTGCACGAGCGATCACGCTACAGACAATCGCTGCACAACATGCCGCCCCCTCCTTCGAAATCAGGAGCGACACAGACCTCCCGATCATGAAACAAACTTCACGGTGCTGTGAACTCCGATGAAGAATATAATCCTCAATCAAAGGAAATCCTCAAAGATACAAAGGATATAGCATTCAGAAAGAAACCCAGAAAACATGCTCAGTGCGGGAAATAAAAAAACTATGGTGAGCCCGAACAAAGATGAACTGATTGCGATCAGCAAAACTATCACAAGACGAAACCACCAAACATCACATACAAACAGCACGGAAATTAGCAAAGGAAGCATACATAAACATTAGAAAGCAGTCTTAGTACAAAAGTGGGATAGTCTACACATAGGTAGATAACCCTGAACCTCCCAGTACACATCGAATACATCACCGCAGAGAGCATCGATTCCATCAACGGGAGCACAAAAGAGAGATAGTGTTCATATCCCAAAGGGCATAAGCTAGCAAAAGATAATAGTAGCATCAGTAAGTAGAAGATGATATAGATCATAACCCAGAGGGCTAAAGCCAACAAACTCCAACCCACTAGCTCAAAGAAGCACAAATCAGTTCATCCCTGTAATCATCAAGCGATAATAAAAGCATCAGTAAAAAGGAGATAATACCAGTATGCGAAAGAGCAAAACTATTAAAAAGGAAGCAGATTAAGTGAGGGAAATAAGCACCACACGCAATAAATCCTCTTAAATCTCGTCGTAGCCGGACTTAAAGTGCATTGAGAGTACGAAGGCACTGATGTGCCGACTCCAGTCTATCAATTCTAAGAGAATCTTTAGCATCTGAATTTAAACTAGAAGACCAGAAATCGAAGAGAAATAAAAACTCGTCAATAATGGAACGAGAAGATGAGGAGGTGTGGCGGAAAATCCTTTTATTCCTTTCCATCCATATAACCCACACTATGATTTGAAACGATAGATACCGCGACTTGTGGTAGATGCTATTAGAAGGGGAGCAATGTCCGACTTCCGAAAGGTTAAGTGGGGTTGCCAGAACTTCCCATGCTAGGACGGATATTTTCCACAAAGGAAGAACGAATTCACAACAGGTGAAAAGATGGATGGCATTTTCCGGTTCTGATGCACAAAGAGGGCATAATTGGCCCCAGGCTAGACTCCTCTTGTTGAGGTTGTCAACCGTAAGAAGCTTGTTATTAATTGCTAGCCATGAAAGGATTTTGACTTTTAGGGGAGCACAGGATTTCCAGACGATCTTGTAGAAAGGGGAGATAATGCCTCTAAAATTAAGAAAATGATAGAAAGATTTAACTGAGAAGGTCCCTGAACTGGTCCATCGCCAATGAAGGTCTTCCTTCTCTTTCCACTCAGAATTAGTGAGTGAAAGCATCAGGTTGTTATAATCAGGTAGAAATGTGAGAGGGATGTCTGAGGAGAATGAAATCAACCATTGACCATTAGGGTTGGATGAATCAAACCCTAATGGGTTTTTAACAAATAAAGGGTTGTTACAGAGGTATAAATAAATAAAGGGTTTTTAACATATATGCCCCTAACAAATATGTGAATATCATGTATGCCCCTAACAAATATGTGAATATCATGTATGCCCCTCACAAATATGTATTTTCATATTTGTCCCCAAGAATATATACCACATCTCTTAATTACCCCTCTAGTTAAAAAAAACTCAAAACGATTGGAAATCTTCAGTTTTTTTCATGGACATGATGAAAAATGAATGAAATATTCTCTTCTCTACCATTCAAACTATATATTCTTCATCCTTGTAAATTCGGGCAATTGTTAATCTAGCCGAGACTTATTAACTTTTCTCAAAATTTCTTTATTTTTTTCAAGAAATTGATAAACTAACAGTGCATCTTTGAAAACTACATATTCTTCCTTACGCTACTTCTCCAAAATTGCCATCAATCTTGTTTTTAATGATAGATAATAAACTTTCTCATTTATTTTCCTTAAAACTCTTAAATCTTTTATAATTTGATTGTGTAATCTGATCTTTTAATTTGATTTCTATTTGTCTTGTAAGGGTAAAATTATAGTTCACTTAGCGATATCTAACAAAGGGGTAAATATGAAATAAAGTCCAAATTGTTAGGGGTATATATGAAAATATATATTTGTGAGGGATATATATGATATTATCATATTTGTTAGGGGTATACATGTTAAAAACCCATAAATAAAAGATTATTTGGATTTACAATTTAAAGTTTCCATTTATGAGAGGGTGAATTTAGATTGAATTGTTTGTTTTTTGGAATATGAATGGGAGTTTTTTTTCTTTTCATAAAAGAATATGAATGAGATAATGAAGTAAACTAAATTAGTTGAGTCATTGTTTACTGTGTTTATTTGGATGAGTAACGTCTCTGTATATTTCTTATGTTATCTTCAATTATTAGTCATCTCTCTCTTATATAAGTAAACTAGCGAGAGATCCCGTGAACGCACGGGAGAAAAAAGTCAACGATATGCTCAAGAATATGCAGAAAGTTCGGAAATGGCAAATTTATTGTTCATTAAATTCGTTATAGTGGTGAAGTTGGTGGTCGTATGTACGATGTATTACTCTTTTTTGTTTTTGTTTTTTTGTTTTTGATGTTACGGATAGAGTCAACTGACTCCAGCCATGCATTAATCAATCAAAAATAGAACAACAAGGATTTTACAAGTAGTAAAACAGGCTAACAAAAGAAAAAAATTATTTACAGGAGAATATAGTAGCAAGTCGGATGCGACAAAATAAAAAGCCGCAGCCGCTGAGAGGAGAAGCCAGCACTACAGGTCGCGGAAGCAGCTGCGCTAACGACCTTCTACACCGACAAATGAGACGGGAAGAAGGGTGGATAACCCGGCCTCTGGCCTTGATCAACGACGCCACAATCCCGACGGCAACGCAGCCACCTGACTGGCCACCGGCAACAAACAGGGGGAGGACGAACGCGGCTCCCCATCAAACCGGGGCCGACACCATGAGAGACCCACAGACCAGAGGAAGACAATATAAACGACGCGATAACTGCAATGCAAAAACGCAACAAAGAAGAAATAGTCCAGTCGGACCAACCCCATCGATTATCAAATAGACAATCACCAAAAAAGACATCAGCAACAACCAGATAGAAAAAATCCTCCACCAAAAACTATCAGAACTTAACCATAGTATATGCAAACTAGAAAAGAGGGAGCAACTAAACAGCAAGTTACGGCTGAACAATAAGTCACGAAACATACAAAAGGACTTCCAACTTAAGCCCACCATTGATAATTACACAACAGTCAGAGACCAAGAATGGAAGGAGAAAAGGTGGACAGATAGTAGCCCAAAAAAAAGAGCAGTGGTGGGGGCGGCATACCCTCCAGATCAAAAACACCCCGACACCAACTGCTGCCAAATCCACCCACAAAACAGAGCAACCTTACTCATTAACCCTGCAATAATACAAAGTGAGAACAAACGTCATACCAACAAGAAACTCCATAGCAGTGCTAAATAGTAGCTAAAGAATACTGCTAAACAGGAACGAAAAACAAGCTACACAAGGCAAAATACCAGTGCGACCAATAGAGAAAAGCTAGGAACGTTAAATAGCATTGAGATTAAGAAGACAATGGAAGGCCTTTTCCAATCTCCCATACATCAGGGCTTCTCTAGCTTCATCTTTTAAAGAAGAGGACCAAATTTTGAATAGAAACAAAAACTCATCAATAATCGACTGAGATGAAGATGCTAATTGAAGGAAAATTCTGTTATTCCTTTCCTTCCACAAAATTTTGAAAGTTATTAAACTTGGGGGAAATTTTTAGTAAACTCACTGGATAACCACCCTCACTTCACTTCACTTTTTTTTTTTTTTTTTTTTGGTTTTTGGTTTGCAATACTATTGGGCTAAACTCTCTAAAATAGAAAAACTAGACATTCTAGGAGAAGATATACTAAAATATTGGGAAAAGGATAAAATATAATGTACTTTAAATATAATTAGTCCTAAATACAAAATCAGGACTGCCAAAATAAATGCCATAAATCAGGACATAGAAGACTTTAGAATGCATATCTCCGACCTCCTTAAATTAGGAGTAATAAGAAGATCTGATAGCCCCCACAGATCAGCAGCCTTTATAGTAAGAAAACATAGTGAAATAGTTTGAGGAAAAAGTAGAATGGTAATCAATTATAAGAGGCTAAATGATAACACAGTAGATGATGGCTATGATATCCCAGATAAAACTAGACTCATTAATCAGATTCAAGGATGTACCATATTCAGCAAGTTTGATCTAAAGTCAGGATTTTGGCAGATCAAAATGCATCCTGATGGTATCAAGTGGACAACCTTCACTTGCCCAAAGGCCATTTTGAATGGTTAGTTATGCCATTTGGCTTTAAGAATGCACCATCCATTTTGACATCTTTATAAAACATAAAAACTTTGTTGTCGCTCATATTGATGACATTCTCGTCTTCAGTAAAACCAGACAAGAACATAGAGGACATTTACAGATAATTATTTCCGAATTTATTAATCATGGCTTAATTATCAACAAAAAGAAACTGCAATTGTTTAAACCTCAGATAGAATTCCTTGGTGTAATTATTGGACAAGGCAAGATAAAATTACAACCACACATTGCCCAGAAGGCTTTGGACTTCCCGGATAAATTAGAAAACTTAAAACAAATTCAACAATTTCTTGGTTTTGTAAACTATGCCCGACCGTTTATCAGAGACTTAGGTAAAATAGCAGGACCCTTATATGCAAAGACATCCCAAAAGGGACAGAGACATTTCAATCAAGAAGATACTAAGTTAGTCCAACAAATAAAAACCCTAGTACAACAACTCCCTGAATTAAATCTACCTTTAGACTCTGATTATTTGGTTATCGAAACAGATGGTTGTAATACAGGGTGAAAGCTACTCTTATTGCTAAACCAAATAAATACTTAGACAAGAATACTGAAAGAATATGTAGATATGCCAGTGGCAAATACAAAGAAAAAGGCAACATCAGCAGCATTGATGCAGAACTCCTAGCCATTTCTTATGCCTTAGACAGCTTCCAGCTTTTCATCATTTCTAAAAAGGAGATAACTCTTCGTATAGATTATGAAGTCATAGTCTCTTTCCACAACAAAATGAATTTAGACTCTAGACGCAGCTCCAGACGATGCTGGCTCAATTTTGTTGACAGATGCTCCCACATAGGAACCCAAATCAATTTTGCTCATATTAAAGGATCAACAAACACTCTTCCTGACACACTTAGCCGCCTCCTCCATCAAAACGCACTCGAAAGCATGGTAGACTTACCCACAGAAAATCCTTATCTTACCTTAATAGACTTAAGTGATTCTCCTATAACCTTTAATGTCACCACTTATGATCAAGAGTTACTTGAATTAATTTTCTTTTTAGAACATTGCTCTATAGAAGATTTTCAAACAATAATAAATCTAGTCCCTGATACACGAACTTTGTCAGAATTATTAGAATATTTTTGGACCAATGAAGAATATGCTAACATAATCAATCGCAAGTTACGAGAAATATATTATAAATCTGTGAACACACAATCAAGGATAAGGCCAAACGAATATAACACCAATATAGAAACCTATGAATTGGTGGATGAAGAATTCCTGCTATTCCAATTTCTTCAGATATGCTCCATAGAACCATTCAACCAAAGCATTAATACTCTGACAGATAGAAATTTTATGTATAATTTAGCACAAGTATTTGATCTTTATACCCAAGAAGGATTCATACGAAGATTACTTATATTCCGTAGAATAAACGATCTTACACCTAAAAGAATTTCTTTCAAACAATTACCTAATATAGAACTTGTTCATGGTTTTATGCAGATGGCTGGGCCACCTCCACAGCTTGGTATTCCTCATGAAAGATTACCAGACCAAAATACATATAGCTAGAATATAAGGCCACAATTAGCATATCAGAATATGTATAATCAGAATACCAGACCAAGAATGTGGCAAGAAAGTATCTGATTCGGTATCCAAGAATTAGGAGTGTTCTCGCATAGTAATCTAATGTTTAAGATTCTTCCACATATTTCTACTACTAAAGAACAGCAATGTATTCTAGATAATTTATGGATGTCTTTTAACCGAAAAGATCAGAGACATTTTTTAGCAGCAATGAACTCTTTATCAGAAGTTTTTACCCAGAACCAAAAAGGATATAAATTTTATGCAGTCTTACAAGGTAACTTAGTTGGAGTTTTTCACAGTTGGATCGAAGTAGCAAACAGTATAAAAGACTTCAGAAATCCAATTTACAAAGGATTTAATAATCTTTCAAAAGCTTTAGATGTAGCAAGAAAACATTTAGGACCTAACTATTATTTGTCTCCTTCTTTAAGAACAACACAAGAAGCCCCACTAGAATATTCCGTTACCAGAGACATACAAGGTAAAATAATTTTTTGTGACCACTGTGAAGCACTGGCCAGAACCACAAGGAAACTTAATGAGAATATCAACTGCCTTATTTTTGAAAAACAAAAGCTATACCAACAAATTATAGAACTGGAGAAACAATTATTCCAGACAAAATTACCCCCAAAGACTACTCCCACAGTCCAAAATCAAAGGGACGAGAAAGGTTTGCATTCCCATCTCAATGTAGGAACGGATACTGTTGAGTCCATAATTTCAACAGCTGGTCCGGAGCAAACGGCTACCGGTAAAGACTTATCAAATCCGTTCATGGCTGTGACTTTGCCAAAAAGTCAGCACAGAGACATCATTGGGTCTAATCCAATGGCTAGTTTGGCTCAAACGGCAGCCAGTAAAGACATATCAAGTCTGTTAATGGGTTTGGCTTTCCCAAAAAGCCAAGATAATGGCAAAGCCATTTTAAAAGAAGATCAGACTTATTCTAAGATTTCCTAGATACTACAACAAATCGAAGGTCTTCAACAAGCACCACATAAATCAAAGAAGAAAAAGAAAAGAGAAAGTTTACGAGTTATCATAGCAGAACAAGTAGCACATGCAGTAAAAACTGCATTGGCAACCACAACAAGCCAAGTAACAAATATTAAAGAAATTCTAGAGGACAGTACCAAAGGAAGAAAGATAACTCAGACGCAGACGGTACACAAAGGAAGATGGATAACTCAGACGCAGACGTCAGCAGTGACAATGAACCTATGACACCTATGTCCCTAGATTCCATTGTACAACATAATTTAGATACCTGATTCAGAAACCTCCAAAAAAACAAAAAAGACAGAAAAGCTACATGAACTTCCACAACTAAAAGCGCTACAGGAAGAAGCACTCACAAAAGGAGCACTCAGAAAAAGGCGCACTAAGAAGCACTCAAAAAAAGCGCACTAAGAAGCACTCACAAAAGGTGCACTAGAAAAAGTAGAAAGCTTGGACAAGCTGCCTCCACGTAGCCAGAAAAAAACCCTAGAACATCTCCTCTTGCCTATAAAAAGACTCCCATCTCACTTTGAAGGACATCTCGCAAGCAACTCCCTTCCATCCTTCTAAATTCTCTTCCAATGTATTCTTATCTCCTCTAGCAATCTTGTATGCTAAAAGGAACAAGCCCCTTAGAGCTTGAGCTACTTTCTCTGTAAGTTTTCACTTTTATCTTTCGGGGATTCCCGAAAGGGAAAACCCTAAGTTATGTATTGCTTATGTCCCCTATGAATATTAAAGTCATGATTAAGCTTTTTTTCTTTTTCATGTTCAGAAAAAACCTTTTTATGCATCTCATAATAGCATAATTAGGCCCCTTAACCACTAGTGACCCTAGACTTATAACGGCCGATGAGCAAAGGTTGCCGTAAGGGATGTCATAAGGGGAAAATGGTTAAGACACAGAGGGCTTAATTCACCTTGAGCTGTCGTAAAAAAAAAAATTAAAAATAAAAAAAAAGTACCAGGGACATAAAAAATACATATACAAGGGGGAAGTACCGAGTAGGGGTTTTACAACGTCTGAAAAAATTCATCCTATTTTTACCATAATCTTGTTAGCTATTTTAAAAATTCCACTTTGGTACGGTGACGTAGCTGATTACTTAAGAACAAAAACAATATCATTAGAAGAATTAATAAACATACTAAGACAAGAAGAAGAATAAATCTATAACTCCTTAGAAGAATATTTTCCTAATAGCAATATTAGGAATCTGAAATCTTTTAAAAGAAGAAAATTTTAGTTGATAGAAGACTTTATTTAGAAAATTTTAGTTGATAGAAGACTTTATTTAGAAAATTTTAGTTGAGAAGACTTTATTTAGAAAATTTTAGTTGATAGAAGACTTTATTTGGGTAAACTATATTCTCAACTTTTTTCTTTTTTTATTATTATTATTTACGACAGCTCAAGGTGAATTAAGCCCTCTGTGTCTTAACCATTTTCCCCTTATGACATCCCTTACGGCAACCTTTGCTCATCGGCCGTTATAAGTCTATAAGGTCACTAGTGGTTAAGGGGCCTAATTATGCTATTATGAGATGCATAAAAGGTTTTTTCTGAACATGAAAAAGAAAACAAGCTTAATCATGACTTTAATATTCATAGGGGACATAAGCAATACACAACTTAGGGTTTTCCCTTTCAGGAATCCCCGAAAGATAGTGAAGTAATTATCACTACGTTAAAAGAAAAGAATCAGATATTGAAAGATATATCAAACAAAATAGATTATATTAAACACCAAAATAGCATTAGTCTTGAAAAACTTAGTACATTTAAAAGTAACCCAAGGAAAGTAGACAGACCAAAAGTACTAGAAGAAAAATTAGAATCTTTATAAGAAAAATCTAGAGAAAATAAACAGTTATTAGAAGAAATAAAAAGAATTGTCCTAAGTTAATGACAGATTTCTTTTTTTTTTTTTTTTGGTTTGCAATACTATTGGGCTAAACTAGTTGCGGTTTGCTCACCTCCGTCCAACTTGGTAGTCACATGACCATTTTCATCAATTTTTGAAGTATTTCTTCATAAACTACCCATATTATTTTTTAATGATTAAAAAAATTATGTAATGATTAAAAAAATTGGGCTTATATTTTTTCAGGGGATGATCACATAATGAATTAAAATTAAAAAAAAAATTAAACCTCCAATTAAAAAAAAAGTATGTTTTATGTCATTTATCGTAAGGGTATAACGGTCAAAATAGCTTAAATTTAATGGAAGAAGTTACCAGGTTACAAACCATAACTAGTTTAACCTAATAGAATAGCAAACCGCAAAAAGATAAAAATAGGGTGGGTTATCTATAAATTCGTGCAATGTGGGCTGGTTTACTAAAATTTTCCCCAAATTTAGATCGTGTTTCAGAAAAAAATGAAAATAAAATTTGAAAACTAAATGACATATGGAAAATACATAATAAGAGCATCCATAGTCGTTTGCTTTTTTGCCATTTTTTCTATTTTTGTGTACTGTAGCGCACACGGTCGTTTGCTATTTTGACATTTTTTTGACAATTCGTCAACAGTAGAAAGGGAGAAATAGCATTCAAAATAGAAAATTGCATATTATAACTGACGAAAAAATGCATATTATATCATGTTTCGTCTGGATTATTTAATTATATTTTTAATTGATCAGACGAAACATGATGGATCGTCCGAATTATAAAAAAAAATTAAAAACACAATAAAATAAATGGTTAAATGAATTTAAGGGTGGGAATAAACATTATGTTTCGTCCCATGTCCAATCAATTTTTTATTTAAAAATTAATTTTTAAAATTAATTTTGTAAATTTTTAAATTGTTTTTAAAAATATGTTTCACAAACTAATTTTAAAAATTGTTTTTGCTATTTTTTTTTGCAAAAAAAACTTCCTTAAAATCCGGACGAAACATGTTTCGTCCGGTTATTTTGAAAAAAATTTCTTCTTTGGGTGTTTCGTCCCATAATTTTTATTATTATTTTCTAAGTGTCGGCCAGTATAAATTATTTTTAATGAACAGACGAAACATTCCTTTTTTAATGAACTTACGCATTTTTTTTATCATTGGACGACTGCAGCGTTTCTTCGAAATGCATTGCCAAAATATGTATTTTGCCATTTTTTCTATTGAACGGCTGTGGTTGCTCTAACGGTAAAGGTTCTTCTATAATAAGTTTGAAGAAAGTTTGCTATCTATTACTTGTGTATCTCTAATTGTAATCTTTGAGATGAAACTTTTTACAATTCTTTTTTGAGTTCTCATAGTTTTATAGGAAGCTTCAGTATCAACAGAGCCTGTCCTCAAATTTATAGGATCTTGGTCAGAAACAAAAACTTGGGCCTTATTTTCATGTTCCAATACTAGTTTCACTTTATTTTGATTTCGACGTCATGTATATATATTATACGAATTCAAATGAAAAATATGAGTAGCGTCCATTCTATATCAATTAAAATTTTATATGAATTCATTTAAAAATAACATTCAAAGTAGTTTTCTAAATTCGACTTGTGCATGTAACATTACGAGTTACAAATTCAACACAAGAAGATTTTTTTTAATGTGCACTGTTGCATAATTTTATTATTGATTCAAATTCAAGCATATGTAGATAACCAGAAAGAGGAACCAAGTTTGTCATGTTAAATAGAGGGAAAGATTTTTAAGGTTTCATAAATTAACTTTATCCAAGTATAGATGAAAGATGATTTTTTTTTTAACATGCCACTTTTCGAAACTATTTGCAGAATGAGAAAAGTCGCCAAAGTATTTGCGCTCGTGGACTCAACAACTGAACTCGCCGTTCCCAACAACGAGTTTAGTTGTTTCATGCTCGTCGTTGGGACACAACGAGTTTAGTGCTAATTTTTGAGAAACTCGATGTTCCCAACGACAAGGACATTTATACTAGACTCGCTATTGGAAACAACAAGTTTAGTTCAAAATTTTTAAATAAGACTCGCTGTTTCCAACGACGATGACATTTATACTAGACTCGTTGTTGGGAACGACGAAGATGTAGAAAATTTCACAGAGAGTGAAACATTCTGTTGGACTTAGTGAATTTTTGAAAAAAAACTCCATATAATTTTTTTTGAACTGAACTCGTCGTTCCCAACAACGAGTCTAATATAAATGTCCTCGTCGTTCGGAAAAACAAGTCTTCATTGAAAATTTTGAACTAAACTTGTTGTTTCCAACAGCGAGTCTAGTATAAAATATCATCGCCGTTGGGTACAGCGAGTCTTCATTGAAAGTTTTGAACTGAACTCGTCATTGGAAACATCGAGTTTATCAAAAAATTAGCACTAAACTCGCTATGTCCCAACGGCGAGCATGAAATAACTAAACTCGCTATTGGGAACGGCGAGTTTAGTTATTGAGTTCACGAGCATAAATACTTTGGAAATTGTCCTATAAGTGCAAATAGTTTCGAAAAGTGACATATAAAAAAAAAAAAATGATGAAAGATACCATGTTGGGAAAACATCAAATACCTGGAGCAACCGATGGAAATAATCAAGAGCTATTTTCTTGCAAGGATATATGGGATGATTGCAGCAGTATGCGAACATAGAGAAGAAGAAGGATTAGTAGCTGTAGGCCAACATATAGAAGAGGAAGGGTTAGTAGCAGTAGGCCAACATAGAAAAGAAGAATGTTTCTATTAGGATTCTTTATTGAAGAGGGGAAGTAGGAAGATCAAGGTTTTTTTTGGGAAAGTTCATTACCTCTGGATTTCTTGGGGGGCCTGCTGATTAGTAGCAGTAGGCCCACAACATTTTCATTTATTCTATTAAGACTTTCTCTTGAAGATGGGTATGAAGATTAAGAGTTTTTTGTGTGGAGAAACTCATTACTTTTTATTAAAGAGAGGTGGGAAGATTAAGGCTGCATTTGGATCGTTGTTTTAAAAATTCATTTTAAACATAGTTTTTGAAAAAAAAATTTATTAAGTTGTTTTTTGTGATTTTTGAAAACAGAATATTGTTTAGTAAACTATTTTCATAAAATTGCTTTTTCAAAAATAAAGTATAAAAGGCATTTGGTAAACTATATATATATATATATATATATATATATATATATATATATATATATATATATATATATATATGTTCGGTTGCAAACGGACGGATTTGTTTGCACAGACCAGTTGCAAACTCGTCTCCTGGCCGTTGGATAGTTTTGATCAAAATCCAGCGGCCAGGATCAGCCCCGCCCATCTTCCGCTCAATCCCACTTAAGTCTTGGAGGGAAAAGTTGGTATTTCACACCAAATAACGCTTCAACTTAGCGACTCTGTCTGTAACGCCCCTACCCCAAGCTCAGACAATTTATAAAATTTATCAAACAAATTATTTATAGTATAGTATAACTGCCCACCATAAGTTGTCTATCAAAAGCTGGTTAACCGGATTGGTGACTCTTGATCATAGGCTATATTTTTTATTATTATTTTATTCTAGTTCAACCCCGATATGGGACTATTCTAATACACTTCTTTTTCTTCTAATCCATGCACAGTATAACCCCGTGGGCCCCGTTGTCCACGTCACACTCACAAAGACAAGCGTTGCACAATGCCTCTCCATTACTCTCATGGGCGGGCCCCACTCCAAATGCCACGTCAGCGCCCTCTGACGTCAGCAGCAGCACAGCTGCTACTTCTGTCTCTTCGTGCCCCCCGTGCATTACCGGGTTCCAAATAGCCCCCCTATAGAACTTTCTATAGGGCACAACCTCACTTTCTCTTTATTATATATATATATATATATATATATATATATATATATATATATATATTATATTTTTAGAAATTACGGGCTATTACATACCCCCCCCCCCCCCGTTTCAAAAATCAGCGTCCTCGCTAAGCACGGGGCATGCACAATCTAGTGCAGGATCTACTTTCTACCCGATGTGGTGCATCTGCTCTCCTATCCGCCCGACTAATCATGATCCCGGAATCCACCGTCCGATCAATCATAGTTTCGGATTTAATTGAGCTGCCCTCTTATCCACCTGACTAATCATGATCCCAGAATCCACCGTCCGATCAATCATAGTCCCGGATTTAATTGAGGGCTCACCACAGTCCTGAAATCCACCACCCAACTAGGTCTATAGTTCCGGAATCCACCGCCCGACTATATAGGCAAGCCCCATACTCGGTGTCGAAAGTCGGCTCTGATACCATTTGTAACGCCCCTACCCCAAGCTCAGACAATTTATATAATTTATCAGAAAAATTATTTATCGTATAGTACAGCTGCCCACCACAGGCTGCCTCTCAAAAGGTGGTTAACCGGATTGGTGACTCTTGATCATAGGCTATATTATTTATTATTATTTTATTCTAGTTCAATCTCGATATGGGACTATTCTAATACACTTTTCTTTTTCTTCTAATCCGTGCACAGTAGAACCCCGTGGGCCCCGTTGTCCACGTCACACTCACAAAGACAGGCATTGCACAGTGCCTCTCCACTACTCTCCTGGGTGGGCCCCACTCCAAATGCCACGTTAGCGCCCTCTGACGTCAGCAACAGCAGCAGTAGCTGCTGTCTCTTCGTGGGCCCCCTGCATTACCGAGATTCCAAACAGCCCCCTATAGAACTTTCTATAAGGAACAACCTCACTTTCTCTTTATTATATATTTATTATATTTTTTAGAAATTATGGGGTATTACACTGTCGCAATCACTCTCTATCGAAGCTGATAAACTTGTAACCTTTTTGGTCAATTTTTAACCTAGACCGTTGTTTCCAACAACGGCCTAGGTACTTCGAAATCCATCTTCCAACCTTAGTCGTTGCTTCACACAACGCCTATGTATAACTTAGGCCATTATGTGGAACAGCGGCTTAGGTTGTACAAGTGTTTTAAAACACTTGTACAAATCTTACTCTCCTCTTATATTTTATCTCTCACACTCAGTATACTCTCTCTCTTTCTTTTTCGCGATCCCAAACCCATAGTCGAGAACCTATGTTCTCCTCATTCACTTGACTCTCTCACTCACTCTCTCTCTCTTCTCGAACTCTTGCCATCATCCTTTGAATCTCCCGAACCCAAAAAATCATAACCCTAACGAGCTCTTCCAAACCCAAAATCTCCTCATTCGTCTACAGCAGTGCAACAACCTCCTCTCTCTCCTTCTCAAAGACCCACATTGTGCAAGCTATTCACTCTATTCTAGCTTAATAGATGTAGCTATATTGGTTGGTTAGATTTTTGTTAAATTTTTTAATCTAGAATTTTTGTGTGATGCGTAGTTCGTTTTTTGATGTGTATTGTATATAGTTTTTTTATAATTGTAGATAGTGAATTGCAGAAGTTGTTGTTTTTCCAAATTATAGTTGTAGTTGTAGATTTTATCGTTCGCTTTTTTGCAAAAGTGCACAAACGAGATCAAAAAATTCTGAAATTTTGCAAGTAGGCCGGACTCACCACACATAAGCCAGTGCAACTTGTAGAAGTGAGTTTCGATTCACAGTTTGTGAGATACGGCCATGTATCGCTTTCGATTCTTTTTAGTGAGTGAAAGCGATACATTACTGTATATTGCAAACCATAGTCAAAACTCACTTCTACAAGTTGCATTGGCTCGTGCGTGGTGAGTCCAACCGACTAGCAAATTTTTGGAATTTTTGGATGTCATTTGTGCGGATTTGAACCGTATACCCCACATCAACAACAATTATACTTTGATATTTTTTGAGTAACTTTTCACTCGAAAACCGCACAAAAGACATCCAAAAAATATGAAATTTTGCAAAGAGGTCAGACTCACCACATACAAGCCAACGCAACTTGTAGAAACAAATTTCATTTCATAGTTTGCAAGCTACAACCGTGCTTTGTTTGCTTTTAATTTGAAATAAAGCGATACATTGCCGCATCTCGCAAACCATGAGTCCAAACTAACTTCCAGAAGTTGTGTTGGCTTGTGTATTGAGTCCGACCTACTCGCAAAGTTTAGAAATTTTTGGATCCTATTTGTGTGGTTTCCCACGTAAATTGTTTCGTATATAAACATATGCAAATAGTGTGATTGTCTCTATATGATTAGTGTATTGATAATTGTTATATTATTCTTTAAGTTAGATATGGACATTGATAAAGGATATTATCATGCCCCGCTTCTTAAAATACGGAATACGAGTACATAACGTAGGCCCAGCAAATGATGTAAACACCATCCATAAGCTTTACCAGACTAACTCAACAATATGTAACAACAATCACAACCACACAAGAAGATATAATCATATAAACAAAGATCAAGTTCAATAATAAACGAAATAATCGAAATAATAATATCCAACATCTGGGATAAAAATAAACTCCGAGTCATAAAACCCAAAAACAAAGTATAATATCAAGACAATGTTCAAAGAAATAAATCTAGCAATAAATGAATTCAAGCAATCTAATTTTGGACTCCATCTTCTAGAATCGTTGCTCACCAATTCCTTCTGGTATTGTTCCTCCAGTACTTGTAAATTCTTGATCTAAAAAGGAAGAAAATAATATCCTTAGAGCAATTCATGGACAACATGTAACCCCTGTTTTTCTTTTTTTGTATCTTTGGTGTATTTTTCTTTTTCTTGGATGTTTGTACTCTCTTGTATTTTTTTTTTTGGACCGTATATTGGAGTTGTTTTCAATATATATTCATTTCTGGCCCATTCTTGGTCTTTTGTGATTTATTTTCGGTTCCTTGATTTGTCTTGAGCATTGTTGTTATTTTTGTTCTTCATTAGTATCTTGTTCTCTTTATTCTTGTCTTTGGGTGCTCATGGTGATGTGGTTGCTCATCCTATTTCCAATCTTATTGTTTGATTCCAATTGACTACCAATACCTAATTTAAATCCACAATCCTATTTGATATCATATACTAATTGATCCTAATCAAAACCCATTAGTCTAAACCTACTACTACTCCTAAACTAACCACAACCCAATACCCATCTACTACTAAACCCTAATAATCCCCATATAAATATCCCCTCATCACTCACAAAACCCTAACCCTACTACCTCACAAACCGACCCTACTCCCTCTCTCTCTCTCCTGCTGTTTGTGCCGCCCCAGCCAGTGCCCAACCCAGCCGCCAACACACCCCCGACCTTCCCCTGGTTCGGCCTGCATCCCGACGCCCAATACCCCAAGCCACTGCCGACCATCCCCAAGCCGACCTCCATCACCGAGCAACCCATCCATCCATCTTCATCTCCCTCTCCCTCCGGACGCCCTCCGGTACGTCGACAGCAGCACCAGGAGCAGCAGCAGCCGCCGCTACCTCCCGCCTGTCCGATCTCTCTCTCTTCCTCTTGGTGGTTGCACGTGCACGTAGTTTGCACGTGGGTTTCCGTTCGTTAATTTTGTTCGTGGGATCGTTCGTGGTTCGTTGAGTTCATTGGCCGGGAATCCGTTTTCGTTGTTCTCGGTGTTCATTTCATCTTCGATTAAGACAAGTAACTTGTACTCAAATTCCTTTGTATGATACAAGTCATAAATACCGCTTGTAGTATAGTTGGGTTCTAGAGACAACTCGTGTGTGTGATGTATATTTGATGAGTATTGTCTCTATAGTGTTTTGACCATAGTTGCCTCATGACAAAAAATTTGACATGAAACACCCTAGGTTTTGCCCGTTCTTGATATGAGGTTTGTGTGAATCAACTATGAGAACTTGTGTGCTTGTGAGATCCATGTGATATACTTGTTGTGGACATGCTATATATTCCTATTCCATGTTGTTTAGACACTTAGTAAACTCTAATTCATGTTTAGTTATGTTTCGATCCAGTTTCATGTGATTCATGTTGGTTTTGTTCCTAAAGGATATTCTGTGTTTTGTCGATGATCTGTCTTGATCAGTAATTTAGACCATATTGAGGCCAGAATATTAATTTTAGTATAAAACATGAGTTTTAGATAAATTCGTCTTCTTTCCAATCCCTCTGACTTTGATTTATTTCATTTTCGTATGTGTGAGATATGACTGTTTTACTATAGAGGTGTATTTCATTTCAGATTCCGTTTCTTGATAATTTTGATGACTAAATTATTTTGATACTTGTTCTACACATATTATTTTGATCTAAAACTTTGGTCAGTATTCCTATATCTATTTATGGATTACCCAGAATTTTGTTGGATTTTATTGATGATTTTTATATACCGTTTCATGCTTATTTATAAAAACTATAATTACTGAATTTTGCTCGCTGTTCTGTAAAGATTTGTATATTCACCCGGATTCCTTTTTCTGTATGAAAAATATTTATGAATTATGAAAGTTATTTGATTTTATCTCCCTTTGGCGGATTGATATTACAGTTTTCGTACAGCAGTGTTGGGAATTCCAGATTTGCCAAACAATCGTTTCATGATGTTTCTAATTTTTGATGGCTAAACTAATCTTACTAAAAAATTATGAAACTTTATATTTTGATACTAGACATATAGGGGAATAGCCCAGGTTTTTCTTGAATTTATTTATTGAGTTTTGATGCTGTTTTCTTGACTTTGAATATGATTTACTGATTTCTGGTTGAACATATTTTCTGGATTCAAATCAGTTTTGAGACTTGGTTTTGTGAAATACTATATAGATTATTTATATTCGCTGGATTCGGTTGGGAGTCTATTTTCTAGATGTTTTGACGGATTTAGATTTGTATTTTTGTAACACTGGGAATCACTGTTTTACTACAGTATGGTCTTGCTGTCCTGAACTTGAGATTTGGTTATTTTATTCCTATATGAGTTATCTTGCACCCGTACTTATTTATCTTGAAACTTGAACTTGTTACTTGATCATACCATGATATACTTGCTTGTTTCGTTACACATACATGCTTGTTTGACATTAATAATAAATTAACCAAGCCTGGGTTTAAAGGGACAGATCTATTAGTGGAAAATTCAGAAACATGTACTCGGATGAGAATCTATTGATTCTATGTGATACTTGGCTTGATACTTGAGACTTGGCTTGATACTTGATTACTTAAGGCTTGATACTTGATACTTGAGGCTTGGTATTTCACTGGGCTTGATACCTGATCACTTGAGGCTTGATATTTCACTACTTGAGGCTTGTTTACTTGATACTTGATTCTTGAGACTTGTCCCTGAGTACACTGCCCTATATGGTCCATTATGAAATCTAAAACGAAATTGTATTGACTGTAACAACCATGTGATAAAAGGATGGCACATGAAGTGTTACCTAGATAGTAATAATACAAGATATTTTATACACGCTTACTTGATACTAGATTACTTGAACATGATCACTTGATTCTTGCCGCTTGATACTTGTAAGTGACTGCGTGACACTTGTTATTGGTTACTTGATTTCGTGATACTTGATACATGTTTACATGATACTTGTTCACTTGACACTTGATACATGCCACTTGTACTTGTTCATCTTGCCATGCTAGTATTATATTTTGATATCATGCTTATACGATATTGCTAGTTAGTTTTTCCCTATGTACCTGTATCCTGCATTACAAGCGGCCCGTAACTTGCAATTGACGGGTACCTAGTTTTCTTTTTCCTATCCCTGTAATTGTTAAATTGCAGATCATGGAGAACAGGTTCCAGATGGTATTGGTGACATGAGATACTAGTTGTTGGAGTCTTGTTATCACTATTCCTTGTTTTCTTGCTTTGAACAATAATTGTATTCTTGTACTTGGATTTATTTGTATTTGGGCAATGTGATCCAGGATATTTGACTTATTCAGATCATGACTATTTGAGATTAATACATTTTGGTTTCAAGTATTCTTATTGGTATTTGGTTCATATGTGCATGTGGTTGATTCTTTTGCTTCCGACTCTGATTATTCTTGTGAATGTTGCAAAGATTCTTGAACAGCTTATGAATGATGAAAATCATTCGCTGGGCTTTTGTCTCGTATCCGTATTCCGTATTCTTTTTGGGAAGCGGGGCGTGACACAACAAGTAGAGGAGAACAGAGAATAATAGAAACATGGTATATCAAAAGAAAAGGTACGAGATCAAAGTCGATAGCAAAGACAAGGAATGACAATAATGTCAAGGGGTCTATATTTAATCATGCATTTGATTAATAGTTTCAGTTCAAGTTCAATGTTGGTGACAGTATACGGGATCGAGCATGAAATATCAAATGCAGGTTATTAATCATTTTATTAGCCTATCTAATGCATGTACTACTGCGTCCCATTCCACAAGTTCGGCGCAAGCACACAGTGTACGCTTTAGACTGATGGTGAATTTACGGTTCATGTACTCAGCCCAGTAATCGGTGTTTAATGTTCAATGACAGTTATTATCAAGCAGTATTTTATGGCCATCAATCAGTACAAGTCAAGCAGTAGGGTCCGACCGAGTATAGTTTCCAATTGTTCACTACCAACTCATCCCATAATACCCCAGCTTGTTAACATTTTATTTCATCCTATGTGAGCATGCAAGAAGGTGTAAATATTATATGATGCTAGGTGTGTCCAATTCTACTTGTTACAGACCAATCAAGAAGCAAACATATTAATTAAGCACAAATCACACAATCTGGAGAGCATGACGTCGCTGTACAAAAAGACAGATTACCGCTACTACAGAAAAGCAAATATGCATCCGTCAGAAATTCTAGAAACTACTCTCTGCCAGTTCCAACAAATATATATACGACATACAGAAGTTACAGAAACTAGGTGAAAATCCTATTCTTTTCAGATTTTATGTTCAGGCAGCAAGTTATAAATTGTGTTCACCTATATGTTTTAGGTTAGAAAGCTCATCAATTAAATCTACAAAAATTCAGGGTGGTTCCTACACATGTCTAGTATCAGCCAAATTTATTTCATATTTTTATTTTACTGTTATCATATTCAATTTAATTATGAAATAGAAAGATACACATGAATTTGTGAATCTGGAAATTCAGACACAGTTGTACTAAAAATAAGATATATCACAGATTATAAATCAAAATTCAGATCAATTAAAAGTTCTAGAAAATAGATTCATGGGGTTATAAATCATATTCAGAAAGTTATTTCAAATTACAACAGCATCATGGTCGAAAATCTGATACAAAAAGGAACAAACAGCAGTCCAGAATTTATTTTGATATGAATAAGCAACAACTTAATCATACAACCATATAGTTCATGCTAATTAATAATCAAAGTGATGCTAGATGTTTAACAAGCATAATTCTAGTTTTAAGACGCAATTTCACAAGCATGGTAATCAATTCATTAATTCAAATCAATCTAACATATTCAATTCATCAACCAATTCTATAACATGGATCTAGTTATTTTTCATGTAATGTGCATATGCATTGTATAAAAGGGACTAGGTTTTAGATCAAAGATGTAGGCACAATGTTAAAAATATATCGGGTTAGCTCGTGTAAACCCTCAATATGCTTAACGGAATTTCAAATAGCAATATGATAAAAAGATTTGGATCTACTTGCAGAGATCAAGATATCTTGAACAAAACAATAAACTAGTTCAAGAAGAGACTTGCCTTTTAGTTGTTAATTTCGAATATAGAATAACGGGATGAGAATCCCGGGCGACGAATCACGAACATGGAAACACGTGCGAGCTACGTGCAAACGGCAAAACAGTGAATCCACAAACAACACACAGTAAATCTATTCAGGATCCTCAACACAACACCAAACATCGGATCCCTTCCACACACCAACAGCAAACACCAAAACTCCACCCCTTTCTTCTCAACAGGTCGACGGAGAGAGAGAGAGAGAGAGAGAGAGAGAGAGCCAGAGGGGGACCAACGGCGCTGGCGGTGAGGCTTCTCGGCGGTGTGCTGATGGCGGGGCACTACGGTCGAGGAGTGATGCAGCGACTAGAATTGACGGCTCAAAGGGGCTCTGTTTCTTGATGAACAAAGGAGGAGACGGGACGGCGGGGGTTCGGGTGTTCGACGACGACGACGACAACAATAGTTAAAGGGGTCTTTGGTGGTTGCAGGGGACAGTGGAGAGGGTGAAGACAGGGTCGATGAGACGGTGGACGAGGAGGATAGCGGCGATTTAGTGCCCCAAATTTCCAATATGATATCTCAGAAATACGTGGCATAATTCCCAGCATCAACCTCAATTGTAATAGTAAACATAGCCAGAACACAAATAATTTTTCAACTTTTATTACATTAATTTTTTACAAAACACATCGGAAAAACAAGCACCTTGAATTACAATCATTTCTTTTACAACACATTCTTTTACAATTTGCATAAGCCATAATCATCATTCTACCACAAGCATCCAAATCCCAAGCTATAGGCACCTACCTGTAAAACATGAGGCTAGAGATAACTCTAACCCCCTAAACTACAGGGGTCAGCCATAACGGTGTGAGTGACATCAAAAGAAATGCAACATAAATAAAACATAAGGTATAGAGTCATAAACAACATGTATCAATAGCAAGAATAAATGAATAGAATAAATAACAATAAATAAACATGAAAACATCAAGGAACATGAAATAGTAAATAGTAGGGAATGAAAACATCAAGTGAGACTAGACTAAGTGTCGAGTCTAGGAAAAACAGAAACAATATGCATAAAACCAAGTCAAGAAAACACCAATGCTATATGATGACTTTCTAATGCATACTTGTCGGATTCTATGCATCCCACAATACATAGGTCCAGTGCAAGCCCTTATCGTTATCCACTTTATAGGGTTAAATCTCTCGATATGCAACTAATCCTACAATGGTGATGGAAACAAGATCCAGAATACTTCGCAAATAGGCACCACAATCCTCGATGCGCAAGCATCATGTAAGAATAGCTCAACAAAACCGGATAATCACCTCCCTACCATGTACCCCACAAATAGGCTTGCGAGGCCCTCGACGTGCGGATACACCAGGTACATCCCGTGAATAGGCCCTGCCAACCCTCAACACGCAAATTTACCCTGCATGCTCTGTGAATAGGCCTGCAGACCCTCGACACGCGAACATACAAATGTCCTCTCGAGACAGAACAACACACAGTCCTGGAACGCATCCGTTGGACTAAAAACAAACAGCATATACTTACGTTTTCCAAGTTCCATCACATTCACACTAGTGCCTGTCCTTAAGTTGGTTATTATTAAAACACAAAAATTCCTCTTCTCTAGAGTTAGTGCATCCTGTCGGACTTAATACCACAAATCAATCCCAATGATCCCAACTGGTCAAAATCCACAAAATCTCATATGCCAGGTTACAGGACTCCCACTCAACTCCTAGAGGTTCACAAAACGAATATCAACACCAAAACTTTCAATAAAACACAGAAATTTATCATCAAAACGTTTATAACAAGAAAACCCCTTAAATCAACAAAATTCAAATCCATTTAATGTGCTCATAAAATTCCAGAATGTAAATAAAATATTAAAACCATTAAATAGCAGAAAACTATATTTTGAAGTCGTAGAATATCACCAAAACATCAATTCGTTGATAACACATATAGTTCACTTAATAAAGTCATAAGAATACATTTAAAACTCTATTATAAATAAAATATAACTCTCTGGAAAATACTGTAAGCTGTTGTAAAAAACATCATCTAAAACAGTAAAGTAATAATCCTAAATATCGAAGAAATAACCATTTAAAAGGAACGAAGAAAAGTCCTGCAAAACAGCCAAAGAAGCAAATGATGGTCGACCGCTCAAACAGAGCAGTCGACTATCAATTGAAGATTTTCAAAATAAAACATGACGGTCGACCGCGCGGTCGACCGTGACCTGCCATACAACCAGCTTAGGAAATTTTTGTGCATGTTTCGACTGATACTCGATTAAAATTTTGTAAAATCAAAATCTAATTTCCTGAGGTGATAAAACATACCTTGTATAACATATAGGAGTTTGTAAAACAATCAAAAACACATCAAGATCTAAAAAGAGTGATTCTTCCCCAAAATCTTTCAAAACAGCAACTTTAAGGCATATAGTGTATATATGTGTGTGTATTAGCACCAGTTTAAGCATCGAAATTCTTCAAATAGAAGTAGTAAAATGTTTAAAACAATCTAAGTACCAAAACAGATCAAAATCTCATCAAGATCATAGAATAGTAGATTTTCTTTCCAAATTCTTCAAAATAGGATATGAATATACATACAAGTGTATATATGTGATTTAAGCATCAGTAAAACTTTGAGAAAACAACATATATATGTAGTATAATGTTTAGATTCAAACTCAGTACTAAAGCAAATCAATTCTCAATTGAAAACTTCATAGAGAACATCAAAATCAGTTTCGTCCATTCATCAAAACAGAATCATATGGTCTATGTGCACATGTGTATATATATCTATATATATGTGTTTAAGCATCGAGAATTAGTATATAGGAGTGGTGTAGGGTTTAATTTAATCTCAGTATCGAAATAACTCAAGAATCAATCGAAAACATCACAAATTTCACGAAAACCAAATTCGGCCTGCACAGTTAGACCCGAAACTCACCCCCTTTCTTTTTGCTTCAAAACTTGATCTTTTTTATTCAATAAATTCTTCTATAACTTGTTATATACATACCCAATCATTTGCACTAGTTACTCATGAACATACGCACTCGCATCATGCAAATAATCAAGTTTAGTTCATCGAAAATCCAAAACTGAGCCCATATGCATACTTACACAGTGAAGAACCCTACTTTGTTCATTTTGTGCAATTTACAACCTATAACTTGTTATATGCAATCAAACTAATGAGAACATGATACAAAACAACATACTCATGACTATAAGCACTTACAACATGTAGGTAATCAAGTTTGCACATCAAAATTTGTCAAACATAGTGTATATACTTGCATACTCAACAATAGGTTAGGTTTTATTCAATTTTTGCAACAGTCATCATATAACTCAATATAACAAATCAAAACAGCAAGTATATGATACAAAATAACATACCCATGATTTCCATTAGGTTCTTTAACAAATTCAAGTCATCAAATTAGGGTTTTAATCATCAATAAGATTCAATTTTTATTCATCCACATATCAATAATTCATTATATCTTCATAAAATTCCTAATATGATTTCTAATAGACAAATCATCACATACAATATGCATAAAACAAAAGAAAACAAACATATGTCACTCACCTTATTGAAGAAACAACCGAAGAAAAATAAAGAGAATAAGAAAATCCTTCCTTTCGCAAGAAAACCAAGATCCTCGCTTTAAAACTCCAAGAAAATAATAATAAAGAAATCCTTTTGTGTTGTGCAGCAAAGAGACGGCTGCACCCCACCTTTTATAGGCCGGAAAATAGGGTTTTAGGGTTTTGTAAATAGATTTGCAAAATACCTCTTTTAAATATATCTTTACATATATACATCCTTATACTTGGAAACTAAATAAAACCAACTTAATTGAGATTTAAAACAAAATCAACCATTCTACGATCAGCCGACACTATTTTGAAAACCCAGAAAAATGAAATTTGCACTTTTGCCCCCTCTAAGTGGCAATTTTGCAAAAAGACCATTCTTTATCAAAACTTATAAAATAAACCAAATTTATTAAAACAAAAAGTAAAATCTTTACCTCTAAGTTTACTAGGCATCATACGTAGCCCAAAAATCCAAAAAATCTAGTGTTTTCACTCCAAGTGATAATTTTGCACAAAAGCCCCTCTTTTTGTAATATTTGCAAATAGGCCCAATAATTGTCAGAAAAATCCAGAAAATTCAAAAATAATATCTAATAATAAATAATGGGTTTCTACAAAATAATTTTTGAATTTGAACTTCCCAAGAAAATATTTGCACGTGTTTTGCACTTGTTTTACACATGTAAAAAAGGTAAATTTCAGAAAAAAATTTATTAAATCACCAAAAATCATTTTAATTCATTTATTAATCTTAAAAGAATCATTTAAAAATCTGGAGTATTACAGGCCAGGTGAATGGGTTCGGAAGTTGATGGGGATGGCGACGGGATGAAGGCGAGGGCTAGGGATGGTGGCTGGTGGTGTTGGGGATGATCGGAGATGGAAGAGGGCATTGGGAGAGCAGTGAGGGTGGTCGGAGGGGCTGAGCGGGAAGATGAGGGTGAGAGAGGCTTCGGTATGGGTTTGAAGTGAAACAGGGGAGAGAGAGCGGCGGGTTAGAGAGAGATAGATAGTAGGGTTTAATGCAGGTATTTATATAGGAGATTAGGTTATGGGGTTTTGGGTTGCGGGTTAGTGGGTTTAGGGTACAGGTTTATGCTCCAAAAAGAGATGAACAAATATAAATCGAGGAGATGAACATATAGCGAAACAATTCAAACACAAAACACGAAGAGCAAAATTTACAATGAGCCAAAAAAATAGCAGAATTCAAGTCAAAAGAGTACGGAATGATCAAAAAAGAATAAATGAACCCAAGGAAAGCAAAAAATTTATTGTCAAAAGAAGTTCAGATACAATAATCAAAAATAAAAATAAAATACAATAAATCCAAAATAGAAAAATAGGGGTTATAAATCCTACCCACCTTATAAGAAGAATTTCGTCTACAAAATTCATACAAGTGGTACATAGGGCGAACCCCGAAACAGACAAAACAAAGCAAAACACTACTCAAACAAATGAGGGAACCTCTCCCAAATTTCCTCCTCCAACTCCCAAGTTAACTCACCTGGCGAGTGAGGATTCCAAGAAACTCCAACCAACTTGATGACTCTATTCTTCAACACATTCTCTCAACGATCTAAGAGACTGGCTGAATTTCACATGACAAATCCGGCCTCACAGACAAGTCTGAGTAGTCAATCACATGACTGTCATCCCTAATGTATTTCCTGAGCTGAGAAACATGGAATACATCATGGACACCTGCTAAAGCTGGCGGCAGCGCGAGCCTGTAAGCTACCTTGCCCACACGTTCCATAATATCGAATGGACCGATGAACTGGGGACTCAACTTGCCCCCACCTCTAAATCGGATAACACCTTTCCAAGGTGATACCTTGAGGAACACATGGTCACCTACCACAAACTCTAGAGGTCTACGGTGACAGTCAGCCCACCTCTTCTGCCTATCCTGAGCGGCCTGCAAGTGCTTCCGGATCTGAACCACGACATCAACTATCTTCGTGATCAACTCAGGACCCAAAAGCTTCTTTTCGCCGATATCATCCCAACAGACTGGTGATCTACACTTACGTCCAAACAAAGCCTCAAATGGAGCAGCCTTGAGACTCGCCTGGTAACTGTTATTATAAGAGAACTCGGCTAAGTAAAGATGATCTTCCCACGAACCTCCAAACTGAAGAGCGCAGGATCTTAACATGTCTTCTAGGGTCTGAATCGTTCTTTCTAACTACCCATCTGTCTGAGGATGGAATGCTATACTATAGCTCAGCTTAGTACCCAAGCTCTTCTACAGACTCTCCCAGAACTGAGACCTGAATCTCGTATCTCTACCGATACAATGCTGATAGGAACTCCATGCAGACGAACAACCTCCTGAACATACTTCTTAGCCAAACTCTCCGTGGACTGACCCACACGGAAAGGAATGAAGTGAGCACACTTCGTCAGCCGATCCACTATCATCCAGATAGCATTATGACCCTTGGGACTCCTTGGAAAAGTTGCACAAAATTCATCATGATATTTTCCCACTTCCACTATGGTATTGGAAGAGGTTGCAAAAGTCCCGCAGTCCTCTGATGCTCTGCCTTCACTTGCTGACAGAAGAGGCACTGAGAGACATATCTAGCCACATCCCTCTTCATACCATGCCACTAGAAATGTTGCTTCAAGTTCCTGTACATCTTAGTACCTGGATGAATAGAATACAGAGACCGATAAGCTTCCTCAAGTAGCTTCTGCCTGACTTCTCCTCTAGGTACACACAACCTAGAGCCAAAACGAAGCAACCCATCAGCATGAATGAGCAAATCGGATCTCAAACCGGCTTCTACCTCACTTTGAAACTGCTGCAACTGCTGATCACCTGCTTGGGCTTCTTTAATATGCTATATTAAGGAGGACTGCAACTGAAACATCATGAACTGCTGAGCTAATCCAGGAAGTACCACATCCAACTCCAACCACCTTATGTTTTCCACTAATTCCTTCTACTTAGTGAGGAACATAGCGGCATGCCTCCTACTCAAAGCATTAGGCACCAAGTTCACCCTGCTCGGGTGATACTGCAAATTGATGTCAAAGTCTGCCATCAATTCCAACCATCTTCTTTGCCTCATGTTCAATTCCTTCTGCGTGAACACATACTTGAGGCTCTTGTGATCTGTGAATATCTCCACTCTATCCCTAAGCAGATAATGCCTCCATAACTTCAAGGCAAAAACTACAGCCGCAAGCTCAGATCATGCGTGGGATAGTTCTTCTCATGAGGTCTCAACTACCTCGATGCATAAGTGACAATCCTCACTTGCTGCATCTGCACTGCTCCCAGACCACCTGAACTGTTGGGTATAGTCAGGCGCTGACATCAACTGACGCTTCAACTCGGCAAAATCTTCATCATAAGCTTCATCCCAATCAAACTTCTACTCCTTCCTCATCAAACTGGTTAGAGGCCCCGCAATCTTCGAGAAATCCTGAACGAACTTCCGATAATACCCGGCCAAACTAAGAAAACTTCGCACCTCAGAAACAGACTTCGGAATCGGCCAATCCTTGACCGCAATGATCTTTGATGGATCCACAAAAACACCAGCACCAGAAATAATGTGGCCCAGACTAGAAACCCGATTCAGCCAAAACTCACACTAACTGAGCTTCCCATATAGCTGGTTCTCCCTTAAGATCTGCAGAACAACCTTCAAATGCTCAGCATGATCTTCCCTGTTCCGAGAGTACACCAATATGTCTTCAATGAAGACCATGACGAACTGATCCAAGTACGGCAAGAATACCCTGTTCATTAGACTCATGAACACAGTCAGTGCATTAGTAACTCCGAAAGGCATCACTAAGAACTCATAATGTCCGTACCTTGTTCGGAAAGCCGTTTTCAGAACATCTTCTGACTTCACTTTAACTTGATGATACCCGGAACAAAGATCTAACTTCGACAACACTAAAGCACCTCCCAATTGGTCGAAAAAATGGTCAATCCTCAGCAATGGATACCGATTATTCACAGTGACATTGTTCAACTCTCTGTAGTCAATGCAAAGCCTACGTCTACCATCCTTCTTGTTGAAGAACAAAATTAGGGCTCCCCTAAAGTGAAACAATAGGCCTGATAAATCCCTCATCAAGTAGCTCCTGAACTTGCACCTTCAGTTCTGCCAATTCAACCGGTGCTAAGCGATATGGACTCTTGGAAAAAGTCATCGTACCTGGCTAAACATCAATGCTGAACTCGACATCTCGATCTGGCGGCAAAGTGGGCAAATCCTCGGGAAAGACATCAAGGAAGTCCCATATAACTAAGGGTGCAACAACCCCATCAGATCCCAACGAAACAAGCGAAATATCTTTGGGGTCCATCGAGTTCTTGACACGCCCCGACAGAGTCTCACTCGCATGGAACACAAACTCTGGTTGACTAGAAAGCATGAAAGTCACCTTCTTCTCTCGATAATCAATCACGGAACAAGAAACACCCAACCTATCTATGCCCAGAATGACATCGAAACCGGAATTGGGAATCACAATCAAATTAGCCACGAAATCCACACCACTAATCAACAATGGGCTTTGCTTGCATACCCTAGAACAGACAATGACACCTCCACCTGTGGTGATGTACCAAGCGTGGGCATAGCATCACTTGCCAAACCATGCTGATCAACAAAGCGGGAGGAAATGAAAGAGTGGGTAGCACCAGAGTCAAACAAAACATGAGCTGGAAAGGAGAAGACTAGAATAACACCTAGAAGATGATCAAACAAAAGATAAGATGCTAGCTGGATATATGCACGAATAATTGTACAAAAGAAGGAAAATAACATGCAGAAAACTGAAATGAAGAAAAAAATAAATGAATAGTACAACTACTGTGATATACCTACAACTACTCCAACAGCTACCTCTGCTTCCTCAGCTGTCAGGATATAAGCCTAACCACGACTCCCAGTCTGGCCTCCTCTAGGGGCCACACGCCTCTGCTCAAAGGTTTGCCTCTGCGGTGGAAGAGGCGGTCTACCCTGACCACGAGCCAATGCTTCCTGCTGAATGGTACCTCCAGCCTGAACAACTGCCCTACTCCTGGGGCAATCCTGAATCATATGATCACTACTGCCACATGCAAGGCATAGTTGATTAGCTATCCTGTAGTTCCGCTGTGAATGCCCACCCTTATGGCAGTAGCCACAAGTCTCGACAGTCCTCGGAACAACAGGTGCGTACGGTTGTGCCCTCGCGGGAGGAGGTAGAACTGGCCTCCGAATAGGTCCTCCGGTAAGACGAACGGCAACAGGGTGCGGAACAGTCCGCTGGGGAGCACCTGACCTGCTAAGGGTCTACTCCTGGATCCGAGCAGCATCCAAAACGTCGACATAGGCACAAAGCCGAAGAGCAACAAGCGGTCCTGGAGGGGAAAACTCAAGCCCAACTGGAATTTGCAACCCTATCCTCATCAGTGGCTACCAGGGTAGGAGCGAAGCGACTGCGCCGAGTAAACTCTGCAGTATACTCGTCCACGAAATGGTTTCCCTGGTTAAGACAATGCTCAAATTAATATTGTCACAGGTAAAGTAGGCAACAACAATGACATTTAAGAATACTATCTAGCTGACCTGGGTTAGGGAAACGAATTATCGTTCCATTTCTGCCTTGGTAACACTGGAAAAGAACTTTGCCATGAAGCTCTCTGAGAAAGTGGCCCACTCGATGGGTCTGCAATCCTTTCGGTTTCAGCCCACCACCAGATGTGAGCGAGATCCACCAATTGGATGCTAACCACATCCACACGATCAACATCAGCAACACGGGCAGGGATCAACAGTTGCTCCATCCGGATAAGCCATTGCTCGGCCTCCAGCGGCGACTCAGTACCCAAAAACTTATCTGGGTACAGCCTCAGGAAATCTGCTACTCTACCGAGCCTTGGTGGCAGTGGCCCTAGGTGCAGGTCCAGTGGCAGTTCCACCGGCCGCCAAAGTGGCCCTTATCAATTCATTGTGCTTCTGCTGGAGAGCCATCATCTGCTAAATCGTCTGAAGAATAGCAGTGTTGTCGAGTTGCTCATCCCTCGGACGAGAAGAGGAAAAATTTCACGAGCATAGCCTGAAACACGATCAAATATATTTAGTACCCAAATTACATGTTTGTTATTATATATACATTCATGTGATCATCGTGGTGTGCACATTACTGAGTTATCCTGGCCAGAGCCAAACTTGACTAATATATCAATCAAAGCCAAACCTTCATAAAGATAGTCATGTTTGACTGATATATTATCCAACCCTGGGCTCTGATACCACTAAAAACCTTGTCACGTCCTGCTTCCCAAAATATGGAATACGAGTATGTAACGTAGGCCCAGCGAATGATGTAAATACCATCCATAAGCTGTACCAGACTAAATCAACAATATGAAACAAAAATCACAACCATGCAAGAAGATATAATCATATAAACAAAGATCAAGTTCAATAATAAACGAAATAATCGAAATAATAATATCCAACATTTGGGATAAAAATAAACTCCGAGTCATAAAACCCAAAAACAAAGTATAATATCAAGACAATGTTCAAAGAAATAAATCTAGCAATAAATGAATTCAAGCAATCTAATCTTGGGCTCCATCTTCTAGAATCGTTGCTCACCAATTCCTTCTGGTATTGTTCCTCCAGTACCTGTAAATTTTTGATCTAAAAAGGATGAAAATAATGTCCCTAGAGCAAGTCATTGACAGTAAGTAGAGAAAAACAGAGAATAATAGGAACATGGTATATCAAAAGAAAAGGGACGGGATCAAAGTCAATAACAAAGATAAGGAATGGAAATAATGTCAAGTGGTCTATATTTAATCATGCATTTAATTAATAGTTTCAGTTCAAGTTCCATGTTGGTGACAGTATACGGTATCGAGCATGAAATATCAAATGCAGGTTATTAATCATTTTATTAGCCTATCTAGTGTATGTACTACTGCGTCCCATTCCACAAGTTTGGCGCAAGCACACAGTGTACGCTTTAGACTGATGGCAAATTCAAGATTCATGTACTCGGTCCAGTAATCAGTGTTTAATGTTCAATGACAGTGATTATCAAGTAGTATTTTAGGCCATCAGTTAGTACAAGTCAAGTAGTAGGGCCCGATCGAGTACAGTTTCCGATTGTTCACTACCAAGTCATCCCATAATATCCCGACTTCTTAACATTTTATTTCATCCTATGTGAGCATGCAAGAATGTGTCAATGTTGTATGATGCTAGGTGTGTCCAATTGTACTCATTACAGACCAATCAAGAAGCAAACATATTAATAAAGCACAAATCACACAATCTGGACAGCATGACGTTGTTGTACAAAAACACAGATTGCCGCTACTTCAAAAAAGCAAATCTGGATCTGTCAGAAATTCTAGAAACTAGACTTTCTGCCGGTTCTAGCAAATATATATACGACATATAGGAGTTATAGAAACTAGGGTGAAAATCTCATTCTTTTAAGATTTTATGTTCAGGCAGCAACTTATAAATTGTGTTCACCTATATGTTTTAGGTCAGAAAGCTCACCAATTAAATATACAAAAATTCAGGGTGGTTCCTACACATGTCTAGTCTCAACCAAATTTATTTCATATTTTTATTTTACTATTATCATGCTCAATTTAATTATGAAATAGAAAAATACGCATGAATTTGTGAATCTGGAAATTCAGACATAGTTGTACTAAAAATAAGATTTCTTACAGATTATACATTGAAATTCAGATCTGTTAAAAGTTCTGGAAAATAGATTCATGGGATTATAAATTATATTCAGAAAGTTATTTCAAATTACAACCGGAACATGGTCGAAAATCTGATACAAAGAGGAACAAACAGCAGTCTAGAATTTATTTTGATATAAATAGGAAACAACTTAACATACAACCATATAGTTCATGCTAATTAATAATCAAAGTGATGCTAGATGTTTAACATGCATAATTCCAGTTTTAAGATGCAATTTCACAGGCATGGTAATCAATTCATTAATTCAAATCAATCTACCTTTTTCAATTCATCAACCAATTCTCTAACATGGATCTAGTTATTTTTCATGTAAATGTGCATATGCAATGGACAAGAGAGACTAGGTTTTAGATCAAAGATGTAAGCACGATGTTAAGAATATATCGGGTTAGCTCGTGTAAACCTTCAATATGCTTAACGAATTTCAAATAGCAATATGATAAAAAGATTTGGATCTACTTGCAGAGATCAAGGAATCTTGAACAAAATAATAAACTAGTTCAAGAAGAGACTTACCTTTTAGTTGTTAATTTCGAATATATAGAATAACAGGATGAGAATTCTGGGCGACAAATCACGAACACGGAAACACGTGCGAGCTACGTGCAAACGGCAAGATGGCGAACCACAAACAACACACAACAACTTAATTCAGGATCCTCAACACAACACCAAACACCGGATCCCTTCCACACACCAACAGCAAACACCAAAACTCCACCCCTCTCTTCTCAACAGGTCTATGGAGAGAGAGAGAGAGGCAGCAGAGGACCAACGGTGCTGGTGGTGAGGGTGCTCGGGGGTGTGCTGACGGCAGGGCACTGCGGTCGAGGAGCGATGTAGCGATGAGAATCGGCGGCTTAAAGGGGCTCTGTTTCTCGACAAAACAGAGGAGGAGACGGAACGGTGGGGGGTTCGGGTGTTCGATGACGACGATGACGACGACAACGACAGTTAAAGGGGTCTTCGGTGGTTGTAGGGACAACGGAGAGGGTGAAGACGGGGTCGATGAGACGGTGGACAAGGAGGATAGCGGCGAGGTGGATGGGTTCGAAAGTTGATGGGGATGGCGATGGGATGAAGGCGTGGGTTAAGGATGGTGGCTGGTGGTGTTGGAGATGATCAGAGACGGAAGAGAGTGACGAGGGTGGTCGGGATAGCGGTCGAAGGGGCTGAGCAGGAAGATGAGGGTGAGAGAGTCTTCTGGATGGGTTTGAAGTGAAACAGGGGAGAGAGAGCAGCGGGTTAGAGAGAGATAGATATTAGGGTTATATTTAATTAGGATCTAATGGGGGTATTTATATAGAAGATTAGGATGTGGGGTTTTGTGTTGCGGGTTAGTTGGTTTAGGATACCGGTTTAAGCTCCAAAAAGAGATGAACAAATATAAATCGAGGATATGAACATATAGCGGAACAATTCAAACTCAAAACACAAAGAGAAAATTTTGCAATGAGCCAAAAATAGCAGAATTCAAGTTAAAAGATTACGGAATGATCAAAAGGGAACAAATGAACACAAGAAAAGCAAAAAAAAATTATTGTCAAAAGAAGTTCAGATATAATAATCAATAAAAGAAAAATAAAATACAATAAATCCAAAATAGAAAAATAGGGGTTACAGATATTTTGTCACCAGCTATAATTTTATGTGTGCACAAGAAAGTGGTGAATACATGCCTCAAGTTGAAGAGCACCTCAAACCAAATATAGGTATGACGTTTCATACACTTAGATCAAGCCGAGAACTTTTATTCGTCATATGCTAAATGTGGAGGTTTCGCAAATGCATAAGAGTGGGAATAAATACAAAGAAACCCAAGTCGTGGATAAGTCCTTCTTGTGTAATAAAGAAGGGACTTCACCAAGTCAACCAAGTGAAGGTAGACGGGGAACTACATCTAGAACGGGTTGCAAAGCTGTCTTTCATGTAAAACTGAACGGAGAAAGTAATAATGGGTGTTGTATTCATTTCATGAACCACACAATCATGTATTTACTTTCACTCGGTAGAAGACATCTTTTGCCCCGAAACCGTTCAGCGTTAAATACCGATAGAAGAATAGTGAATCAAATGACTCAAGCTAATATCGCTATGTGCAAACAAATGCTATTCTTGGAAAGTGCTAGTGGTGGTCACAATAAAATAGGATTCACCAAAAAGATGCTAGAAATCTACTTAGAGACTCACACGAAGCGATGAAAGGACACGGTAGGAACATTCTCATTATTTTTTTGAATAAAAAAATTCACGGATCCTTCATTTTTTTATGATTTCCAAGTAGATCCCGAATATCGGTTGTCTCATGGTAATTGGGTGGATGGTACTTCTCGGATGGACTATGGAGAATTTGGGGATGTACTTTTCTTTGATGCCACATACAACATGAACCAATATGGAATGTTATTTGTTCCATTTGTTGGAATCAATCATCATTGGCAATCAACGTTCTTAGGAGGTGGGTTCATTCCAAATGAGAATGCCTCTTCTTTTGTGTGGTTCTTTGAAAAGTGGCTAGCAGTAATGAATCGTGCTCCATCTGACATTGTGACGGACTAGGATCGTGGGACCACCATCGCAGTGAAGAAAGTTTTTTCCAGACTCAGCATCGGTATTGTATTTCGCACATATTGAATAAGTTACCGCAGAAGGTGCATATGTCAAATGATGTCGATAAGTTTATGGATGATTTGAAGACTGTCATCTATGATTCTGAATATGTACATGATTTCGTAGAGAAATAGAAATTAGTTCTTCTAAAGTACAGAGTTGAGAATAACAAATGGTTGAACGATCTATTTGAAATTCGTGATAAATGGGTATCCATTTGTGCAAGAGAATTTATTTTGGGTCAGCATGTTGAGTAGCCAACGGGTTGTGGGCATTCTTCCTTGAAGCATCATACAAAAAGAAGTACTCCTTACATAAATTTGTCGTCATTTTCGATCAATTATTTGCAAAGCAAAGACACAATGAACTTAAAGAAAATCATCATAATTGTCTGAGGAGACCGAAACTGAAGACCCAATGAGCTTTGGAAGAACATAAGGCGCGAATATACACTTTGAAATTTTTCTACAAATTACAAGATGAAGTTACAAAAAGTTTATTATATACTGTGACTTTCGTTGCCAATCTTGACACACCAGATAGTTCAACATTCCATGTGATGCTTTGTGGAGAATCGGAACCGGGGAGGTTGATTCAATTATGCAAACTTCTTCAAATTCTTACATGTGGTTGTCTCATGTTCGAGTTTGTAGGCATTCCCTACAAACATATTTTCGTTTCAGTCATCACACTTATCTCCCGGATATATATATTAAAAGAAGATGGACCTAGGATATGATGAGAAGAAGCTATACATCTGTACCACACGAAGGCAGTAGCAAAAATTTTGCTTCTCGCTATTGTGAATTGAGTCATCACGCAAAACAAATGGTTGATCTTGGTTGTTCCTCTGATGAAAGTTACAAATACATGCTCGATCTTATGCTCAAAGACATTGACAGCGTTTCTCGACTACAATAACATCCCGAAGGTAGTGCACAACTCCATAAAGAAGGACATGCACATCCTCATGGTAGTGCTCAACTCCATGCTGAAGGCAGTGGACATGCACATGTACGTGTGGGGACCCACGATAGTGCATTACAAAGGAAAGACCTAGAGGAAAGAGATTGAAGCCGATAAAAAAGCAACTTCACAAAAAACCTAGACGGTGCAAAACCTGCGGCTTGCAAGTAATTGGACGTAATTCAATAAATTGTCCAACCCTAGTTATGGGGTAATATATTTCATCCTTTTGTTAACATATATTAAAATTTTCAATCTTGCTTTGTATTTTGAAGCTGATATTTAATATTTTAATATTTCTATATTTTAATCTTTTAATATTTTAATATTTCTAAAAATATTAAAATTGTCTGAGTACTGGGGTGGGGCATTACATAACCAATCCGGAAGAAGTTGTTCCAACCGATGAAGTGAGTTCCAGCGATAATTTTGATGAACCGTTGTGAGGTAATATTTTAACGGGGTGAAGTATTTGAAGTTTGTAGACGTACAATACTTATCTCCTTTGTTTGAATTTTTAAAATCTTGCATGTATTTATTGGAGGAAGCTCCCTTGTCCCTTGTTGCATCATATTCTTAATTAAACTTTTGTATATATTTATATGTAATCGATTCAAGTTATGTGTCTTGGTTGTTTTTTGTTGGTTTGATGATAATATATGTCGAAAATAATTTGGATGGATGAGTTTGGATGTAGTGGGTTTGTTGATAATGTTTTTGTTGTTTTAGTTGATATTCATTATGTTTTTATTTTGGATGTTGATGTTGATTAGTAATCTTTTCTTGTTGAAGAAGACGATAATTGTGAAGGTTAAATGAGATTGTGTATGAAGTATATGAGAGTAGCAGGTGGTTTAAAATTTTTGTTGTAGTAGCTGATGATGGTTTTGGCAATAGTTGTATTTTTTTATAATTTTTTTGCCTAACCCGTTGTTGGAAACAACGGCTTAGGCTTAACAATAAATGTCATAAAATAAAGGGGTCCAAGTCAGAGAACAATGCAACTTATCCAAAATTGGGATATAAACGGAAGCCCTTGTTGGAACCTAGGCCGTTCTCCCGAGCAATGGCCTTAGCTCAACAAAAAATGTGAAGCAGTTGACTCTGCTCTCTGACATGTGGTTGCCATTTTATATCAAATGTAATCATTGTCTAAAATTTTGGCCAAGATTGACTTAGGTTGTTGTCTTGCACAACGGCCTACGATACAAAATAATGAGACCAAAATTTGGTATGCTTGAACTTGCCAATATTCTGAAAAAGATGTATTTTTTTTTTTGCTTAATTGAAGCCACTTTCTCAAATAATGGCCTACATTAACCTTGGTCGCTGTCTCAGACAACGACCTTCACTCAATAAGCAATTGAAGAAACAACTCTTTCTCACTGACTTGATGTGTTATTTGGAGGGTTCAAGTACGACAACAAGGCAACTTGCTCAATTTTTTTTTAAAAAATGAAGCCGTTGTTGGAAACAACAACATAGGTGAGACTAGGTCGTTGATTCAAATGACGGATTTAGTTGTACCAAATGGACAAATACATTGGGAAAAAGCAACTTTTTTCTAGACGAACTTCATTCAAAACTAAAGTCGTTGTTCCACGCATCGGCTTTGATATTTTTCTTTTTCATTTATTTTTTCCATTTAAAATTCAAAGGTTAAAAGAATTTAGCAAGAGTTTATTGAATTAGCTAACCTAAAATCGTTATTTGAATACTACTAATTCCATACCAAGAAAAGGATAAATTCATACATATAGTGTAAGAAACAACTCAACTCTACACAAGAACCAAGACACAAGAACATATTATTTTTTTAGAAATTGGTACAGATAAAATAGAATAACAAATTAAAGTAGGACTTTTAGGATAGAAAATAGATCATAGGTGTACACAAAATTTAAAAAATATCCTTACAAAAATTGTATAGGGGCAAGGTTAAGGGTATGGTTGGAGGGTTAGGGTAGAGTTAGGGTTAGGGTTAAGGTAGGGTTAGGCGGTAGGGTGTACACAAACGATTCTATCTATTAGATAATACATAGAACTTAATTAAACATAAGTTTGGTAGTGAACAATAATCGTTGCAAATAGAATACGGATGAGATGAATTCCGATTCCCACAATCATAGATAAGTAGGAAATATTCTTTTCTTTATCCTTAAAATAGACAAGTACAACTAATTTTCTTTATCATCACATTTTCAAAACAAATAAAATTATTCAATAACATTGTTCACTTTACCACTACACTTTAGTACCAAGAAAACCATATCATGGTTCTCTCTCTCTCTGGAATTGGTACTTGAATTTCAGTTGGTACTTTGGTCTTCGGAGATATGTACAAATGTGTTATCTTCCCGTACCATATCATGTACACTGAAAGTGATGTGCCATCGTACGGTTTGACATCATCTAATACCCTTTCAAACCTTTGCTCATTCCAAATTGCCACATAACCACGGTGGAAATCTGCCAAGTAATGATTGGGCATACGTCCCGTACCTATAATGGCGTGTAACTCAGCATGGTATGAGCGGGTGATGGGAACTTCCTGCTCCAGCCCAAATTGACGAAGGACTCTATCCGGCTTATGATGCTCCACTGTACCAAAGTTGACGAGTGCGGTCAGCCTCAACCACAACTGCGAACTAGCCGTACACGCTGAGGTAGTCTTTCCATGTGCTCGGGGGTATACAACTGCCAAATTATCAATTCATCTCGCAGTTGGTCGAGCTCGTCTCTGATGTATAATAGAACTCCTTTTGGGTTGTCTTTGTAGCTTCTTCTACCTGCCCAATACACTCCTAAAGGTGTTCGAGAAATGATGGGTGCGGGGGTCACCCAACCCTCCATGGGTCTCGTAATACGGGGATGACCCAAGTGTAGACTTTCTCATGCCAAAATTTGAAGCAAAACCATCGACCCAGTCATCTCAACTCCATCGAGAGCAACTGGACATAAT
The DNA here is from genome assembly GCA_017893485.1 of Hemerocallis citrina. Taxonomy (NCBI): domain Eukaryota; kingdom Viridiplantae; phylum Streptophyta; class Magnoliopsida; order Asparagales; family Asphodelaceae; genus Hemerocallis; species Hemerocallis citrina. The sequence goes on from CM030359.1 coordinate 221,506,611, forward strand.
GTCCGGTACAGGGTGGCTAATGTGCAACTTCCCCAACTATACCGGCAGGCTAAGCTTAGGTCAGGCGAGCAATCGTAGATACATAAGCGAACGGTATCTCTAGTGGAGTTAGGCAAGAGAATACCTCTAAGCACAATTATAATATATGCCCTTGTGTAGCATTGCACGTCGTAGTCGCACGATTCATCGGTCAATTTTCCTTCAAAATATTCCTTCAACCATGACAGTCGGATTGATTATCGACAAAAAAAGTGTTATCATCCTCTTACTCGTCATCAAACTCTGTACCGAGGAGATAATTTCACAACTCTATTTTCTGGAAATTCATATTACCCGTCACGACCATCCCATCTATTGGAAATTTGGAATACCGGAAATTATGGCGATATCTTGCAATGTCACCATCATCTCCCCCACCTATAGATGGAAAGTGTCTCTAGCCTCTATCGCTCAATGAAGGATTCAAGAAGTGTTCGGTCTAGTTTCACCTTACCCATCAAACCAACTTCGTAAAAACCGGCTTGGACAAGGTACTCGTGGGTACGCGGGTGCATCATCAATATCTCGTGCGTACGAAAATTGTAATTCCACGTCGTCCCTTTCCAAACTTCCTCGGATCTGTGGCAATCTTGCAAAGTGAGTGTGTGTGGCTGTAAAGGTACTGGATCGCGATATTCACCTAAAGACAACGCACCAACCTACACCAACGTTTAAATTTTTATTATTGTACATACAATATTACGTATACAAAATTCACAATGAAAATTAATAGTAAACTTACTTCTGTGGAAGTTTCACCCTTACCACTACCAGACGGCCTTCGAGTTCCCCTCATTCTAACTATTTCTCTAAAAAAAATATATAACAATTGCTCAATACACTATTCAAATATATAGATACAAAATAAAATAC